>JASDQU010440117.1:63528-93544 GCA_032191745.1 Picea mariana | reverse complement strand
CCTTCTCGTCTCATTGTTGCGACGTTGGATTTCATCACCAACTAGTGGCTTCGAAATTAGAAGGTATTGTTTGCTTGGTGATTGCTTCCTAGATTTTTTTTACTAGTGAGTGTTGTTTTTTTCTCGAAGTTGACCATCGAAATTTTTTTGCGGAGCTTGTCACTTGTTTACAATTTCTCCCCCATGGCATTCTCGTAGAATGCAAGGTTTATCTCTAGAGCATCTGGACGATTCTCAACCCTTGCCTACTGGTACACCTGAGGGTTCTCCCCATCAGACTGAAGTCCCAGTGGTTACTCCACCACACAGGGAAACAAGTGACGTTCCAGTTGTCACTACACCACCTCCACAGGTAGAACGAATTGACTCTCTAGAAGATTTTCAAATTACCAATACTAGAGAGGACTATCGCATTCGCCGTGGTGAACGACCAGTTGTGCGATTAAATTCTTCTGACGAAGCCGTTGTTACATCTTCTGAATCAACTGTTGGGCCTTCTCACGGTGTAGTAGGCCAAGATCCTTTTTGGTCAGGTGATTTCCGACGAGTCCTTTTCGGTACTGAGTCACCCCCTGTCTACAAAATCAACCCTCCCGTATCTTCTGAGACAGAAACTACACCCGATACTAGCACTTATCACTTTGTTCTCCCTCCCAAGATGGCCCATCTCGCGAATACTACGAGTGTCCAAACCGAAATTACTGTAGCTACTCTTGCTCCTATCAATACCCAGCGAATTCTTGATGTCATCCCGACATTACCACCCAATTACCATGCATTGAATGCTTTGTTGAATGCTTCCAATCCAAAACCTCCAAAAACCCCAACTGGTTCTCCAGGTGGTCCTCCTTTTCCTGGGCACCCTATTCCCGGTTTTATTTCGACACTCCCTCAATTTCCTTCTGGTAATCCTAATCCTAGTGGCACTATTCCGACTGTTGCACCAAACTTACAGATTCCTGTTGGTGGACAAGGTAGTACGGTTCCTTTTCATTTTCCCGGACACAACACAA
Organism: Picea mariana; assembly: GCA_032191745.1. Lineage (NCBI taxonomy): Eukaryota > Viridiplantae > Streptophyta > Pinopsida > Pinales > Pinaceae > Picea > Picea mariana. Next base: position 92,531 of record JASDQU010440117.1, on the reverse strand, counting down.
CTTCTAGGTGGAACTATACCTATGATAGGGGGACCAACCTCACCTTTTGGACAAAATATACCCCCTGAATTGGCCCAGTATTGGAATCAGATTCTACAAAACTTTCCTCAAAATGTTGGGGGGCAGCAAACTGTCCCTACTGTGGGCCAACCTTATCCAGGTGTAACTAATCCTATTTGGGGTCAGAGTTACACTACTCAGCCTCAGGTCCCTACTCAAACTCAAGGTTACAATCCTTGGGGCTATTATCCTATCCGGCCACCACCGAATCAGCCAGGGTCTTCCCTCTACGGACAGTCTTCTTATGGTCCTACTAGTTTGCCAACAGGGCTTCCACCCCAAAGCCATCAGTACCCACAAGTAAACTGACAGTTGCCTTTTCTTGCTACTTTGGATTTGCCATATTTTTCTAGGATTCTAAATGATCCTATTCGTCATCCTCCCCAATGGCCTGCTATTCCTGCTAAACTTCCATCGGATATTCCGAAATTTGATGGAAAGGCAGGAGAGGACCCCAATAATCATGTCATAACTTTTCATTTATGGTGTTCATCCAACTCGCTGATGGATGACTCCATTCGTCTACGTCTTTTTCAACGAACCCTTACCGGTTCGGCTGCGAAGTGGTATATTGAATTTCCACGAGGTTTCTTTTTTGATTTCAACACCCTAGCTATGAATTTTCTTACACATTACCAGTTACTGATCCGTTATGATACTGGGACTGAGATCTTAACTTATTTAAAATAAACTAAAGGCACTCATATATCGGATCATATTCATGAGTGGCGAAGGAGACGACGTCTCATTAAACTTGAACTCCTTGATCAGTTACTGGCAGAATGGTTTATGAAATCTTTCATGAATGAAATTGGTAAAGACATTGCTATGGGTGGTGTTGTGACAGAGGAGCAGGCTATAAGTCATGCTCAATATCTTAATCTCGTTTATTCGCAAACGGGAACACTTTACGATTTACTACTTGAACTACCTCGTCCTGGTACTTCTAGCACTTCAACTGCTCCAGTTGCCTCGCATGCAGCTGATGGTGTGATTGGTACTGCTCATACCCACTCACATTCCATTTCAACTAAAACCCCTAAATCTAATTCTTATAATGTTCAAAATGCTTCGTCTCGTGCCCCTTCCACTGATAAAACTTCTGAAGTGAACGTTGTTCAATCTACACCGACTGGTAAAAATAAATCAAAGAAAGGGAGAGGCAAGAATGAGGAGAGTAAAAATAATAATCAAACTGAGAAAACTAAAACCCCTCCTTTTGAAGATCAGGATAAACGTAAGCCACGATATCCTTGCCTTATCTATGGTGATCACTACACAAAGGATTGTCCTTGACGTGCCGAGGTTACTAAGTTCCTTCAAGGGACGCCAAAACCCTCTACGCCGGAAGTCTTGTCCCAACCCTTCCCATCTCAACAACAGGCCCAATTGGTCATCCACGACCAACCATCTACTTCTAAGACATCATATGTTTTGATGTGCACCAGTGATTCTAAGAACAATGAAGTTGCCATCGCAACTAGAGCCAAAGATTATTCTCCATCTAAGGAGAAGGTTGACGATTTACCTCCTGATTTGGTACAACCCTCTCCATTGACTCCACCTACCAACGGTCCTCTTCATCTCGAATGATCGAGCTCTGATACAGTCCTACAACCCCCTAAGGGTGTTGTTTGCAAGTCGGCCTTCAATCTGCATGCTCGTGCGGCCCAGAACTATAGTATTGTCGAAGATCTGGCCCAAGCACCTTCGGTGATGTCTGCCCTTGAACTCCTTCAGTCTTGTCCTGCACAACGAAGGGCTCTGTTGAAATCTATAGGTGGAATTGATCCTATAGATACGAATCTAATAGTCTTTGACTTGGAAGATCATATTCCAAGGTTACCCCCTTAGCTTGCATTTTAGATACAAGTTGTTGTCTCAGACAAAAATATTTGCCGAACTGTTATTGATGAGGGTGCCTCTACGTGTGTAATGTCTTTTACTTGTTGGAAAGCCATTGGCTCTCCTCCTTTAAATGAATCATAAAATACTTTGAAAGCCTTTAATGGCTCGGGTTTTAAGCCTTATGGTGTTCTTCCATCATTTCCTATTACTCTAGAAGGTAAGACAGTCCAAGTTGAAGTGGAAGTTTTCGATGCTCCTCTGGATTATAATCTTCTACTTGGTCGTAGCTGGATAGATTCTATGTGTGTTGTTGTGTAAACACTTTTCCGTGTCATGCAATTTCCTCATCAAGGAAAGGTGGTTATGGTTGATCAACCTGCCTTCTTTAATTCTGATACTCGCACTGGCAACGTGCCGTTTATAGCTAAAACTCCACCGGGTTACGAGAATGTTGGTGTAGGACTTTTAAAAGACTCTTCGTTAATGGGCACTTTCCCCATTCCCCCACCACCCGATATTCCACGCCCGTCAGTTGCTTCTATTAATATGATCTCTGTTGTACCTCATGAACTTCCTGTGTCTGTCGACCCTTGGATAGTCCCTGATCCTGGAGATCACACTCGTTTCGGCGATGTTATGCCGTTAAATCCAATTGAGTCTGCTTATCACGTGATTCAATCGGAAACACCTTCTAAATCCTTTCTATGTCATCTTTACCACTGATGAGATGATCACGTCCGTCATGGATGACACACCTTGGGACGATGGGCATCATCGTTCCATACTGTTTCTGGAACAACACACTCTGGAGAATTACCAGCGGATTTCGACTCCGTCGACCGTTGTTGTCATATCGACCGTTCCCGGATCTACACGTGATGTGTTTGCGGAAGGGAACCTCAGTAATATTTCTCCCACGATACCCGTTGATATATCAATTAAACCTGGGATAGTTGAGAATGTTCATATTGGAGCTTCGTGTTCTCCCAAAGAAATTGTCACTTATACTTCCCTGTTTAAAGAATTTTGTGATATCTTTGCCTGGAGTTACGAAGAGATGCCAGGTATCGACCCTTCTATTGTTTTCCATGAAATTAATACATACCCTAGAGATAAACCAGTCCGGCAGTGCCTCCGTCCTGTCCATCCACGTAAAGCAGCAACTATCAAACTCGAAGTTGAAAAACTTCTTAAAGCCGGTTTTATTTATCCCGTGGCTTTGACAGAATGGGTTTCTAACCCTGTACCGATTGATAAGAAAGGTGGTAGTATATGTGTTTGCATTGATTATCGGGATATTAACAAAGCCTATCTGAAAACCCCTTTCGTCGACCAGATCGTCGATGACTGTGCCGGCAGTGAAATCTTTTCTCTCATGGATGGATTCTCCGGCTATAATCAAATTAACATCGCTCCTGAGGACCAACATAAAACTGCTTTTATTTGTCCTTGGGGTACTTTCACCTATAGGAAACTTCCCTTTGGTCTTAAGAACGTGGGAGTGACGTTTCAACGGGCTATGTATTATGTGTTTCATGATATAAAGCATATCGTTCAACCTTATTTGGACGACTTGCCAACTCATTCTTTACGCTGAGTCGATCACCCCAATCATCTCCGAGCAATTTTCATTCATTGTTGGTTCTATCACATTCATTTAAACCCTCATAAATGTGTCTTTTGCGTAGATTCCAGCCGTCTTCTCGGTTTCATTGTTTTGCATCAAGGGATCTAGGTAGATCCTATTAAGGTTGAGGTGATTCTTAATCTCCCTCCTCCTTCTTCACTGCGCCAGTTACAAAGTTTGCAGGGGAAAGCAAACTTTCTTCGTCGTTTCATCCCTAATTACGCCAAGATTACTCGCGGTTTTACAAGGCTACTAAAGAAAGGTTTTGAGTTTGTCTGGGATACCATGGCCAACAACGCTTTTGAGGCTTTGAACTTGTCTCTCAGGAAAGCTCCACTTCTTTTCCCTCCTGATTATAGTCATGATTACATTCTTTATCTTGCTGCCTCCGAGTATACTACTGGCATGGTTCTCATCCAGGAGGATGATGCACATGATGAACATGTTATTTATTACTTGAGTCGAAGTCTAACATCAACTGAAATCAAGTATCAACATGTTGAAAAACTGGCTTTGGCTGCTGTTCAAGCAGTTCAATGCTTTCGGCATTATATTCTCTCCAGGAAAATTACAATGATTTCACATTGAAACCCTATGCAACATATTTTGACATGTCAATTTCTAGGGGGCAAGTACTCCAAGTGGATTGTCATACTCCAGGAGTTCGACGTGGAATTTGATCGCGCCACATCTAAGAAATCCTTAGTTTTCACTGAGTTAATATGTGATTTTCCCCACTCTGCCACGGAAAATGTAGCAGTAGATTCATTACCTGATGAATCACTTTTCCTTATCAGTACTGACAATATTTGGTATGGAGATATCATTATATATCTCCAAACTCAAACTTTCCAACCTGCTTTGTTTAGCACCGAACGACGTCGTGTCCGTTATCAAGCGAGTCAATATATTATCCTCAGGGATACTCTTTACCGTCGGAGAATTGACTCTATTTTTCGACGTTTCCTGACTTTTGATGAAGCCGAGAAAGCTTTGAATGACTGCCATTCCGGAGCATGTGGTGGTCATATGTCTGGGTATGCTACTGCCCAGAGGATCTTACGTGCATGATATTTTTGGCCTTCCTTGTTCAATGACTGCATTACTGCTGTTCAGAAGTGCCATGCCTGCCAGACCTACATTCAGAAAATTCGATTGCATCCTGCTCCCCTTCATCATGTGGTCTTAGTTGGTCCTTTTGCAAAATGGGGCATTGATTTCATGACATGTCACCCTCACTCGGACGGGGGGCATGATTACATTATTGTAGCTGTTGATTACTTTACAAAGTGGGCCGAGGCGATGCCAACATTCGATAATACTGGAAAGACTGCAGCGTTATTTCTTTTCAAACATGTCATAACTCATTTTGGTGTTCCTCAAGCTATTATTACCGATCACGGTAGTCATTTTAGGAATTTTATGATGTCTGAACTTACAAAAAAGTTGGGTCTTCATCATGATAGCTCAACACCCTATTATCTGCAAGCTAATGGCCAGGTCGAAGCAATTAATAAAGTTCTTATAACTATGATTTGACGGATGATAGGAATTCATAAAAACAGCTGGCACACAATGTTGTTTTCGACATTGTGGGCATATCGGACATCTGTTAAATCCACTACAGGGTTTATGCCCTTTCAATTAGTCTATGGCATGGAAGCCATTCTGCCAATAGAATGTGAGATACCTTCTCTGAAGCTAGCTGTCGAACTCTTACCCAATACTTCTGCTGAAGAGGAACATCTATTGTATCTGATGCGATTAGACGAGACCCGACGTGATGTCACTCTAGAAATAGAAGCCCAAAAGAAACGCGTCAAGGCACAGTATGACAAGCATGTCAAGCCTCGTGTTTTCTCTGAAGGTGATCTTGTTCTTCTGTATGAACAAGATAAAGATGTCTTAGGAGCTGGAAAATTCGAACCAATGTGGCGTGGTCCTTACATTGTTCGCAAAGTTTTGGAAAAAGGAGTGTATGAGCTAGTTGATTACGATGGTATACCTTTGAGTGAACCCAGAAATGGGTTATACTTGAAGAAGTACTATGCATAAGTCATTTGTGCACAAGTACTTGTATTTTATGTATCATACTCTGTGTGTGTTACTTTAGTTTTCTTTTGATGTTATCTGGTCTCTGCCCTTATGCGACGTTGTGTTTGATTGCCAGATGTCGGAGTATTTGCTACCTTATATTGGCTTCGCTGATGGAGCTAGCCGTAGTACTCAGAACCTAGCTTCCGCTGCATGGGCAATCTATGCCCCAACAAACGAGATTATATATTTACGAGGTGTATGTCTTGGCCAAGCAACTCACAACATCGCAGAGTATAGCGCCATTATTGAATTATTGGTTGATGCTATCTCTCTCGGAATTCATCATTTGGTTGTGCGACTTGACTCACAGCTTGTAGTACTACAACTAAGTAATGTCTACTCTATTCGAAGTCCTACTCTGTTAAGGGTATATTTGCGGGTTCTCCTCTTGGAATGGTATTTTGATCACATTGAATATCAGCATATTCCTAGATGTCTTAATACATTAACAGATGCATTAGCTAATTATGTATTGGACAGACATTTGAACCATTTATAAATCAAACACATTATAATTCACACAATGTAAAGTAAACTAGTAGAAGCCGTCTGTATATAACGATCAAAAGAGTTTGTTTTTACAAAATGTTTGTCTGAAGACCAAAATATCAAAAATTGAAGCTTATAGCTTCTACATAGTGACGTCACAGATGACGTTCATGGTAACACACAACTGGCCTAGCTACCCTGCAGAGCAGTAAACCCATAGCTGCTGAAACCCCTACAGTATGACGCTGATCGCGTCGTGGAACCTCTTCCAGAGTCATATCTAGAATGTCTGCTGTCAGGCCTTCTAAGTTCTGTTCCACCACCTGATAATCTTTGGCATATTGTGGTAATACTATTGTTGCTTCTCCTTGTCACTGGATAGGAGAGGTACTAGGAGGTCTATACGGTCCAACGTCTGTGTTATCAACAAATATTTTGTGTTAGTCTTCGGATAAATCTATAAAACAAAAACATTTAAATATGATAAAAATTCAAAAACATTTAAAAAGAGAAAATTTGTGTACTTCTTACCGAGGTCTCCCCACTGAGCGTCCTCAGTTAGTGCTAGATCTGAATCTCCTTGGAAATCCAACCCGACATATGCGTAGTCATCGACCATCAGCATCTGGTTTTGCAACCAGTCAAAGAAAATATCGTCATATTTGACGATTGGTCCTGCCATGTGTCAGACCATGAGCCGACACCATCGTAACATCCTCGGATCCCTAGGACCCAGAAAATTCCACTCAACCTGTAGACGAAATACAGGGACCCTCTCTAGAAAGAAGGACACTAACAAAGATCCATATCCAAATTGTTTCAGATCTCCCCACCTGCACTTAGTCAGCTATTTTTTGATACTGCGCAATACTGCATCAGCCCAATTAAATACTCGGGGCTCGGTACACTCGATGTCGTACTGGAAATAGCTCTGCAATGCCATATGGGGAGCAACACTTCCATCCATCCGAGCAATCATGAAGAGAATAGTGCAGAGATTCAAGTCAGTTACTCCCCAGATTACCACTTTCCCTTTCTTTCTTTCGACCTCAGGTACGCAGTATTGGTTCCAATATTCACTCATTTTTAACCCGCCTGCTCTGTTGTCGGTTAGACTGACATAGGACCCACTCCTGGATAATCCGATCAAGAAATATATGTACTCGATGTCAATAGCTAATGTGTGAGCTCCTACAATGAAAACTTGCTAGTCTGGATCCCACATTTGGACTAGATACTCCAATAATCGGACTTGGGCTCTCATGCCCGGGATACAGAAGTATTTTAAGAGACCACAATCTCTTAATGTAGCTATGGTGGGAGGGTGATTCTCGGCATTTGTGTTATCCTCCTCATGTTCTCGTTCTCGCCACTCAAGCACCATGTTTGTGGCTATTTACCTGCATAAGAAACATACAAACATGATTAATGATCTTATTCATAAATGAATTTTTTCTATTGGCTAAACTTTTCAAAAAAATTTGAGTTCTGCGCTGCTCGCAGGTGCCATATTATGCACAGTTCGAACTTCTCACAGGCGGCTTAAGGCCCACCTGCGAGAACGAGTCATTCTCGCAGGTCCCGTATGGGCCACCTGCGAGAATGCCTCCATGCATATATGGTCCAAAAAATAACTTAAAATAGAAATTTTAACCAATGAAATCAAAATTTTAAACCATGAAAAGATCAGGAATGAAGAACTTACCAAGATGCTGCTGACGGCTCGTCAAATGATCACTCATAGCTCCCGGAAATCAACGTCGAATTCAGAGGGTAAAATGAGGGTTTTTGGAACTCAATGGTGAAAATGTGAAATGATATGGTAAAATTGGTTATTTACTCATTTAAATCACTTTTTACTATGTCAATTTTGGGTTTTTTATGTTTATCTATTATTTAAACCTAATGACTAATGTGAAAATGAGTGTAATGACTTGCAGGTATGAAGCGGTGATGATTATGGACAATTTTTCTCCGTCATGGTTTGATTTTGCTTGTTTTTTTATGGTTTTTACATAAAACCTCGAGCGTATTTTTGTCCGTTCTTGCACTTGTGAAAAACATAAGAATGTGATCGAGCGTCGTTTTATCATTTTTTCAGGCTCGCTGTGGTTATACAAAAAAGGAACCCCCCTGGAGTTCTCTTTAAGCTCTTTTCAGACTCTCTAAACATGAAAAGATCGCCGAGCGACCTTGCTATTTTCACGCTCGATAAAGTATTTGAAGTACGCATCCTTCGAGCAATAGTTTAACCCTTTTTCAGTCTCGTTGGACTACTGTACGAAAAAGGAACTGAGAGAGTTCTCTTTTAAGTGTTTTTCCAAACTATATAATCTTGAAAAACCTCAGAGTTTACTATCTCTGGGCTCGTTAAACAAACATTGACAGACCCATGATGGGACCGAACCACTCCTTCCTAGGGTTCATAAAAAATACTCCGAGGGACTCGTCCGAAGGATGAGCTTATATCAACAGGCATATGTGATCCTCTTCAAGCTTGCATAAAAATAAAGAGGTACTTGCCAAAAATGGTGGGGGAAAATTTGGGAAAGGGATATGTTTCATCGTTGTATTGATTGGCAGTAAGTGTCGCTCTTGAATATGACACCCCCTATTCATCATTTGAAGCCGGTTTGGGAAATCCGTTTGTCTCTCATTCAATTTGCTACAAGTTCATTTCCTGTGTCATCTTTGAGTCAATGCTGCCAAATCATTGGTCATGTCATTCATATGTTCAAGAGAAGTCCATTTGAAACCTATATTGAGTCGACCATTTGCAGTTATCCATTCACTCCGTGTCGGCCTTCCCTGTTTCCAAAGTCCAATTGCCGCATACTCTGTTTCACTTTCAAACTCAGTTACTCATTTCATGTCATTGATGGGGGATACATCAAGGCCCTCTTATGACGAGTCTTATTCCATCGACTTCAGCACATTATCCGGAATCAAGGCTTAAAAATTATTCAGTACCTTGGAGCTTGCATGCCTCAATGGCAAGTTTCCTCGCTTTCGACAGTGGGTTTACATCATTGACCCCTGATCAAAAGATTCCATCAGATGTTCGACATCAACTCATTTATTCACAGTCGATGGATTGTACTTTAGTACCTTGGGAGTCATTGACATCAATGGTGATTTCCCTCACACTTGTTAATGGTTACATCAATGGCCAGTAATCAAGTGGTTTCTACCATGTTCGACTTCAACACATGTAATCACATAGTTAGATTCGTACTTTGGGCGATGAGATTGAAGACCCTGGATATTGTCTTAAGTGATCCAGGTTGCGATGGAGTATGTATAATTTGCGACACATAGATCCACTGTGTATGTTTCGTGGCTATGTCATCTTGATTGAAAATTTGTCGCATAGATCCACACAGTGTATTCAGGTGGCTATGCTATATTGCGACGACATGGATCCACAGTGTATAATTGGTGGCCATGACCTTTGTTTATGATTTCATTAGATTATGATCTAAGTATGGGAATGCCTACCTCAACATTGGTATATATGATATTCTGCAGATGCTTGGATGTTTGCAGGTTTCTGATTAGATGTGCTCTTGGTTCTTCACACACACATGCAGCTTACAAAGTCTATCAACTGTCACTGGTTCCAATCTCAGACTTTGGGGGGCATTCTGTTATCCATAATTTTGGTCATCATGATGATGTAATAATGATGGTGAACTCAGGCTCTTCAGTAGAACTCTTTCTTGAGAAAAGTTACCTTTGTCTCTTTCCAGAAATCACATTTTTTAGGGAGGTTCGCAGGCTACCTATACATTTGCCTGCGAGAATGCATGATTCTCACAGGTTGCCTTAAAGCAGGGTGCGATAGTTTCACACTGTACCTAACTATCAGGGTGCGAACATATTCTAAAGAAAGGAAAAAGATAAATTCTCGAACCTTCTAGAAGGGAATCTTCTAGAAGGATGAGTTGGCATTCGAATGGTTATCTAAGTACTGGTTTTCCTGATATCTTGGGATCATTCCTATCCAAGTAACTAATCTATTCTCTCCTATATATTGAGGGGAATGGTTATGGAAAAGGTTAGAAGCAAACTAGCAAGATATTGATTGGAGAATTAATGGAAGATTGTATGAAGGACTGATGCTACAGCAGCTAGAGACACCAGCAAGGTTATCAAAAGTGGTTGATTTTCTTCGTGCATGAGCAAGTGTGTGTGTCAGAGCTAGGAGCCATCGAAAGGAGGTTTGCAACATCAAGACTCAGGTTGTAAGTTTCACTTTCAATAAATATAATACAGTAATATGTCCCTTTCCCATAAAGCTAATGTCACTTTATTGTATGACTCCTTGATCATATGCATAGATTAATTGTTGAATATATTGAATTGTCTTCACTTTGATTGGTTTGTTTTGTTGTGTTCTGGATGATACAAGAGAGTTGGAGCGAAGCCTGGAACAACAAAGACCCAAGGAAGCGATCATAAGGTATGTACATGATTCTTGCCTCCTAGTTCATTCAACAGTTAAAATCTAGGGAAAGTGTATTATTCTGTTTTGTTTTGTTCTAGATCCAGGTGGATCTAGGGAGATCGGTTTGTGTCTGCACTCATGGATTTATACTGAAACAATTGTGGGCGATGGTATGAGTAGCGAAATGACCCCCACAATACACTGAATGGAGTTCTTTTAGTAAGCGGTTGGCTTCATCTTTGCTCACAAATATAAGGATAACTTCGTAAAGATTCTTCCAACCCAAACCATCTTAGGTTAGGTAGTACTTCATGGACTTGAGTCTCAAATCCCTCCTCTTGTAATCTACTAAGTGGTCAAGGCAAGTCAAATTTTTTAGGTAGTATATAATGTCAGAGTAACATTCATCATGATCTAATTCACTTACTACCATGTTGACTTGTTCCCTTTTCCTCATTTGTATAACTTCCTCACTGCTTTCAATCAACATTTGGGCCATTCCTTGTCCTTTTATAATCTTAGTGGTTTTGATCTCTAAGTCATATTCTTGAATTTTGGACACCCATTTTCCCCTAGTTCCCATGAAATCTTGTTGAGATAGAACATCCTTTATTGCAGGGTAAGGGACATAGACTTTGATCTTACTATATCCAATGTAGCCTCTAAAATATTTAAGGGATTTGACCAAGGCATAAGCTTGTTTTTCAGTAATTGAATAATTCAATTATGAATATCTAATGGATTTGCTCATAAATGCAATAGGTTGTTCGTGGTTATCTGCATCTTTCTGCAATAAAACCCCAACGATGGTATCTTGAGAGGAAAAGGAAAATATCATGAAGTCATGAGAGTAATCAGGGCTGACCAAAACTGGGGATTTATAGATCGCTTCCTTGATATATTTGAAAGAACGTAAAATCTTATCATCCCATTTGAAAACTACATCCTTTTTAAGTAAATCATTCATAGGTTTCACCCTTTCGGCAAAGTTAGGAACAAATCGTCTAATGAAGTTTATTTTTTCGAATAATGACTAAAGAGATTTCTTATTTGTGGGAGGGTGCACATTTTTTATGGATTGGATCCTCTCAGAGTCAACAGAAATTCCATCTTCTGAGACTATGTGCCCTAACAACTTCCCCTTATCTATTCCAAAAATAGATTTCCTAGAGTTGAGGGAGATACCATATTTCTTACACCTCTCAAAAACAGTCCTTAGGTGTGATACATGACCATTTCTATTATTTGATACAACCATGAGATCATATTGGTATATTTATATGATTGTTTGAATCAGGTATCTAAAAGAGAAATCCATTTCCCTTTGGAAAGTTGAACCGACATTCATGAGGCCAAAAGGAATTCTCAAGTACATGAATGTTCCCCATGGTGTAGTGAACGTTGTTTTGAGTTGGTCCTCCCTTTTAACTAGAACTTGATTGTAACTAGAGAACCCATCCAACATGGACATCATTATGCCCCCTGTGACCCTATGCAATAAATGTTCCATGCTTGGAAGGGGGTAGTTGTCCTTTAGTGATAATTGGTTGATATTTTGAAAATCAACAAATAATCCGATGTCCCCACTTTTCTTTCAAATGACCACAAGTTTTGGAATCCACAATGAGTATCTAATAGGGACTATGATGTCATTATCCACCATATTTTGAAGCTCCTTTTGGATCTGGTTTGCAAAATTTGGGTTAATATGCCTTACTTTCTTCTTGAATGGTTTATCCCCTTCTACCAGAGGAATGGCATGTTGAATAACTTCACCCATATGGGCCTTTAGGTCATCATAAGTCCAAGTGAAAACATCCTTGAATTGTCTAATAAGATCAAGCATTTCTCTTCTCCCCGCCTCGGTGGTACCCTCTCTTATTTTTATCATCCTTGGTTTGATATTTGTTCCTATGTTGAATTCTAATACCTTGTCAGATTGTCCCTTAAAGGAATTTCTCTTGTAAACATCGTTTCTATCGAACACCTTCTCTAGAGGAACACATCCCTTTGGGAGGGTATTATTATGCTACTTCACAACCTCAAGATTCATGTACTCAACAAAGAAATTTACATGTGAGTCAGAAAATTATCTACTATTTTCCATAAATCTAAGGATCTGAGCGTGGTCATTGAACACTTGCCAATGTTCCATGTTGTCAAGGACCGATGGTCTAAATATGACTTCCATATTGCATAAGATTTGGAGGGGGACTTCCCAAGGTTGTAAAGTGGAATATGAGACTTCTAAGGCATTGACTACATGATTTTTCTCCCTAGGAACTACTTCAATCGATATTACCTCAAAATACTTTGTAGTGTCCCTGGCCAAATATCGATACCCTTTAAATATGTTATTCTTTGTGGAAAAATTCAATAGTACTTGTGAAACCACCATGTCAGAATCCCCAATAACTCTTAAGTAATTTATTTTTCTATCCATGGATAAGTTGAGGCCTATGATCAAAGCTTCGTACTCAACAATGTTATTTGTGCAATGGTACTCAAGCCTATAGGAGAAGTAGAAGGTCTCTTTGGAAGGGGAAATGAGAAAAATGCTTTCTCCTGAGCCAAAAGTAGAATGAGAACTATCAAATTCCAATGTCCACATCTCATCATCCTCTTGGCATGGTTCTTTCTCAAATTTTGGGTCTAATGAAAAGAAATTTCCCATTCCATTGTTCATGTAGAGGAGCTGATTAACAGGCTCTTCGGAGGGTTCAACCAGACATCTTCTAACAGGTTCTTTGTGAAGGGTGATGGATCCTCCTTTAGGGTGGGGAATGTTGACTTATAATCCATCCAATTGGAAACTTTCACCCAAGTTAGCCACCAGGTCCTTGGACAATAGTATTCCCCAATTGCTTGGCACATCGATTACAACCATGTTGATTTGGAAAGAGACATCAAGGGGGGTGTGTAAGCTAACATTTAAGTGTTTTATAAGGACACACATTGTAATGGGGTTGGGATCCATGTCACACCCCTTTTTGTAGGATCAATAAATATAAAGGACTAACTATTTCATGACCCTTTGAGGTAAAATGTTTGTGGAGCCATCTGAATCCAACACACAATTGTGGAGGAGGAACCCATTTATTCGGAGGGTGATAAAGAAAGGTGTGGGTTCACCATACTTTCTCCCAATATTTTCCACATGAAATATAATGGGGTAGTCCTCTTACAAGACACTTTCTTCCTCAAGGATTTGCAGAAGTGACTGTTTATCCTTATCTTCTCCTTCCTCAGGGTCAGGTATTGATGAGGTTTCATCAAGCTCATAAGATACCAAATCAAGCTCACTCGGGTGAGGGGAGATTTTTTTTTTTTTCAAGGGAACATGTTGATTTTCAGACTTTGTATTCATGAGGGATTTTGAGTATATTTCTACATCCTTCATGTTTGAAAAACTAGTGCTCCGTTTTCTCCTAGTCGGGGCCTTAAAAGGTAGGTGTAGGTTTATCTCATCACCTAACTATGATATTTCATGGAAACCACACTATTCCTCCATAACATTTATCTTGTTGATTTTCATTTCATGGATTGGGTATGAGTTTTCAATATCATATTGGATAGAAACAATATGAGAAATGGTTCTAGGTTCACACCACTTTAGGTTTTCTTCAAACCGACAAGAAAAACTTTGTGCCTCCTCGAGGTTCCTTGGGAATTTGTTCCTTAGAAGAGATTGAAAATCTCTCTCAAGGGAATTCAGATATTGACTCAAGGTAGTGGTCTCTGGAAAGGAGTTAGAAGTGATTTTGCTAACCAACACATTAAATATATCATTGAACTCTTTCATGGACTTGTTTTTTGTTTACAAATTTCTAGATATTGGGAAAAAAGGTAAGTTAGATATTCCTTCACACCCCATCTCTGCATGAAAGCTTGTTCTAGATCCTCATGGGTTTTAAAGCTCTTACTTGGGAGGTTGTTGCACCATGTTATATCTTCTTCGGTGAGTGAAGCCAAAAAGAGCTTCATGAACACGTTTAGGTGTTTTTTTCCCAGCTTCATGGAGGTCAAAGATCTCATAAAATTTTGAACAATGCAGGTTTCCATAGGTGTCATATATCCCAGAGAACTTAGGTAGCCATGAGTCAACCTCCCCAGGTAAGTTGTGTGAGCCTCCTCTGATGTTATTTATATCCAAGGAGTTGAATATATCCTTGGGGGACCACTTCGGGGGAGACATAGGGTAATGAGACGTGTACTAATGTCCACTATGGGTCATCATAAATGGAGTCACCAGATAACCCCTTAAGGATTACCAAAGGAAGTTAGGGAATCACCCTCAGTGGAGTCGGGGGGTAATCTTGTAAAGTAAAGAGGATTTTAGGAATAAAGGCATACCAAGGATAGGTCATTTGAGGAAAATTGACTCAATGTTCCTTGACAACGGGGCCAAAAATGTTGTCGTGCAATTTATACTTTCCCAAAGTCCAAGTAAAGTAAGGGAGATTGGCGTAACAATGGGATATCTATCACTATCACCTCTATAGGAAATCAAATATTTTAGGGAAGGGTGCAAGTCCAAACCAAGGGAGGCGTCGCTAGTGACCTAAAGGGTTGGTAGGTTAAGGAGAAGTATGAATAATTACCCCTCTCTCACTAGCCACTCAAGTAAGATATTTCACAAGGTAAATGTCCAATAGAGATGAAGCAAATGAAAACGATGAAGTGTACCTGCCTAAAACAGGACAAAAGAGCATATATATGGCAGTTTCCAGTACAAATATGATAATAAATCTTCAAGAGACAATAAACCAAGTGAAAATATGCTAGCTGATATAAAATTGCAACAAAATAAAAGTTTACAACAACAAAGAGTATTATGTAACAACTGCAATAAATACACCTAAAAAATTCTTGAAAAGACAATGAAAACTTGTCACAAGCATTTTTTTGAAGTATTTAGCTAGCATTTAAAGACAATTGTGCAAAACAATTGTTGGAGTTAGATGGATGTAGCAGTGTTTACAACAAGAACAATAAAATTAGCGTTTAAGATGAATTAGTGTTAGAGTTGGTTAGTAAAATCTTAGGAGAATAAAGTTTAAGTGTTTGTTTGATCAATCATTCACAAGATAAATATAAATCAATGCCTTTAGGGATTATGGTGTCAATTGTATCAACACAACAAACTTGGAGATAGAAACAACGATTATACTTGTCTAAGCAATGAAAATGTGGAAACTACAGGAGGAACACCTTAAGTCCTCAAGAACCAAGCCTTAAAAAGAAAAATCAACTAGGGTGTAGGCACTTCTAGGCCCTAATGATTCCTCCTCTTCTTAGACTATTGAAATATATTATGCAACAACCAGCTAGGATGAAGCTACTAGAGTGATATCACTTTAGGGCTCTCGTAGTTTATCCTAGACAATACATACTTGACAATTTTAACAAGTAGAAAGAATAGAGAGAGAAAGAGGCACCTTATATTTCTCTCCTAGGGTTTAAGCAAGCAATTTCATAGTATTCAATATGAAATAAGTAAAATTTATCACAAGCATTTATTACATGAACAAAATTACATATTTTCTACTTACTTCACCAAGAATAATTAAGAAAAACCCTAGTTGAATACTTCCCACCATGAAAAGTAGCCAAGACACACCACAAAAGCCTCTCCAAGAAGGTGTGCCTTAGTAATTTCATCCAATCTCCCTAAAAGAGGGAGAAAATTTCAGTCCACTCTTCAAGTGTGATAAGTAATGATTAAAATGAAATGAGGTTAGACATATTTATATGGGAAATCCTAACCTCATTTACCCAAAAGTTGTGTATTTTCATAAAACTGAGCCTACATGTCAATTTGATCATAATAATTTAAAATGTAAATCAATTTTCCAAAAAGTAACCCTAAAGAGGGTGACATTAGGCCTCCTTAAAAATATGTTGAGGTCATCTAGTGGAACGTTGGGCCTCCAAAGGCCTGTTTCCATGCCACACGTGCAAAACTATGGTCTAGCATCTCCAGGTGTCAAACTCGAGCCCTGGGTGACATGATGGGATACTTAGGTGACGTCTAAGGCCTCAAAGGGATAACTTCCAGGTGGGAAAGGCTGGTAACTCATTATCTAGGCCTGCTAGAGTGCCTCCAAAGGCAACATCTTCTTCCTTTACTATGCAAACTAGTCATCACAATCTTTCCCAAGGCATGGGGTGTATGCATCCATCCTTGGGCTTTAAATTCTCATTAAGGTCTAAGCTAATCATCTCCTCATGAATACCGGTCCACCAGGCAAGGTCCTGCAAAGGAAAACAGACACACCCTCCATGGGTTCATGAGTCATAAGTATCATGACAAGTAATCCACATCTAATAATCAAACCACTCAAACATATACATCAAACTCCCCTTTTCAAACTAAACAAATGCTCAAGGACATTATACAATTTGATAAATTTAGGTGTGGGAGGGGTCTCAAGGCAACCTATTGGGTCAATCATTCCCCGAATCCAAGGTGTTTCCCAAGAGAAACCCATCTAATCCATGTGTGCATGTGAAGTGGAGTGGGGTGAAATTGTGGGCATGGGGTTCATGACATACATGAGTTTGTATTGTCTCATTTATGGGTGCCTTTGTAGAGGGAGAACTACCCTTCGTCCATGATGCAACATTTTTCCAAGCCCATTTAGTGCCATTAATTAATTAATTAATTAAGGTCCAAACACTGGGTACTCCCAATAGTTAATCGATTAGCTTGGGGGGAAATACCATAGAGTCACTTGAAGGGAGAGGTACATAGAGTGCCATGGGGGTATAATATAGCTTGTAACTCACTTGTGTAGATCCCTCAACAAGCAGGACATCTATAAATGTGAAATTATCATTTTGCAGGTCTTATACTTTTAAGAGATAACGGTTCATTGTTTCTCAAGACCTCTTGGGAGAGAATATATAAGGTTTTGTGTTTGGATTTTATCTTTTTCCAACTACTTTCCCCTCTAGGCATTTAGCCACTTCTTCCCATGAAATGAGGTACAATCCCTTCTTGGGTCAGTACACCTGAAAATCCCAAAAGATAAGGAGACAAAAGGAAAGAAGTATGAAAGGTGATAAGTATAATCGGGAATGGACAATGCCTCATCAATGAAACCACCATTACCACCCAATTCCATAGGGTGACCAAATTACTAGGATAACATGACACCCATCAGGGTTAAATAAGGAAAAGAGTATAAATTCCAAGAAAATGTTTTGTAATCAAGAAAGATTATTTGAAACATGTTCAAATGATTTAACTATTAGAGTGAGACTTACCATGATACCCAGACTCATTACCTCATGGAGAAAGACCCATTTCCCTCTGGGACCAAGCTGGTGTGGTGGATGCTGCTATTGTTTCTAGTGATGTGTAGAATGCATTTCATGAAAAGGAGGGGCCCTCCAGGGATATGCTTTTTCCATTTGGATCTCAACACTCCATGTATGCAGCTTGTGGGCCTTGAGACATAATGTAACACACCTGACCCCTAAGTACCCTTTCTAGGGATGGGGCATCAAAATTTTTCTTACTCAAATCATCTTGAATCATCTCTTTGAGATGATCCACCCTCTTCTACTCACCTGTAGATTTCTAATGACTGTTACCATGCTCTAATCCGACCTCTGGTTTACAATTTATGTCTTTTCAAAGTCCTTTGGGAGTTCATTAGTTGAGGGCTACACGATGCCCAAGTGGATCCATCACGTTTGTACCATTTCCAAGTTCCTACCTCCTACAAGGATGGTCCATCCACCATCCAAGCCAACGATGAGACTTAATCCTCATCTAACACACAACTAGAGGAGAATTCAACATTCGGTGCTTCGGCACAGAACATCCCTTTTATTTTCTACACGCATGTCCTCTGGAGTCACGAATTCCTGGAGGACCCTAAAATATTGTGATGTGTCTCAGGCCTTCGAGCCTTTCAACTCACCCTAGAAACTATATTCCAAATCTCTGGAATCCCGAAGTCTAGAAATTTTGAAGATTCAACTCTCGCACGGGGTGGCGTACTAGATGCAATGATGAATACAGGTGGATCCTAAATATTCCTACCACCACATGGACCAAACACATAATTTCCAGATATCACATGGGGTAAGACAGAGAGGACATGTGGCCCCTACAGTAGGTAACACATGTCACATCTTAATGGGCATGTAGGGTCGGTGAAACGTTTAGATCCAGGTCACATGTGGCATGTCAAACGTGGGTCCACATCATCCTCGGTGATGTCTACATAACACATCACCTCGGAATGATTGCCTTCCAAGTCCTTCGATCTTATGATCATGGTGTTTCAAGGTAACCCCTGGATATATGGCCTCCATTACTTCGTAACTTCGGTGTTCGGGGGATTCGTGGTGTGACTCCCTCCTTGCTCCTAGAGTGGTCAACATTGGGCTGACCTTGGCATAAATCCAATGGATAGGGAAGATACCAAAGGATCCCTAGATCTACAATTCTTGTTACTTCGCGGCTCCATTCTTAGGGGGTTTCGATTTTATGGCCGCTCCACTCTCCCGAAGTAGGACTTCATCGAAGTTTCCTCTGCGTAGATCCAACAACTAAGGGGAATCTCGAATACTCTTGAATTGGTGGTTCACATTACTTCATGATAAATGAATAGATCAAGATTTAATGGTGGAGAAAGTCCATATGTCCCATATAAGGAAACCACCAGGCGCCAGTCAACCTTGTGGGTAGCCGCAACGATCAATTTCCTTCGACTAGTTTATAAATGGTAGGTTTGAAACACTCAGGAGCTCTGAACTCCCATAGTTCTAAAGACAAAAGGCTTAAGTCCTTTCAGACCCAGTGTAGGATTCCCAGACCTTGGTCACATGGGTCCTTTGGAAATTTTTGTGGGCTACATGTTAATTCCTTTAACTGTAAATGGGTTAAGGACATGGGCATGAGCCCTATACGGTGAACAGTTTAAAGAAGGCACCCTCCTTCCACAGGATTTGAACATGAAATTTATGGGAAGTAATATTCAAGAGGTCTACAAGACTTGAACATTTCAATAAATCCTACCCCAACCCTCTTGTAGGCTTACCTCCCATGACTCTTTAACTACTAAGTAGAGGAAAATAGACGACGATTCAAAAACATGAATTCACAGGGAGATAATACATACATATACCTTATTAATTAAATACAGAAATCATTCATAGATAGATAAATATATGTATTCAACCATCATTTCCATTTCAATACACAGAGTATGAAGATACTTATCAGAAACCAGGAACCCTTCAAGTAACTACTAAAAGGGGCGCCTATTTCCACCCAACCATAGGAAAATCCACTCCTGATGGATTTACCATTGGCCACCCCTGAGATAAACCATAATTATTTGAGAGAGACTTTTTCTTCTTACTTAGTGACAGTCAAGGATGGAGGTTACTCTCCTCCTCCCATAGGGTCTTTGAAACTAGTTTTCTCTATACCAAGCAAGGAGGTATGCACAAGTACTTCCACAGTCACTCTATAGCCTCGTTTATCACCTTGTAACAAAAACCATGCCAGCCCCTTCTTGTGCCCATAACGAGTTTATTTCTCAGCTCTTCCTTAAACTAGAGAGTTGTAACCACTCTTTTTCTCTTCTCAAGATTACTCTCTTTTTTACTTTGCTCTCTTTGCAGATATGCTTTTTTTCTCTCTTCTTCCTCTTCTCACAAATTAACTCTTTGTTTCCTTCCTCAGAAAGGTTGCATGGGTCTAAATCCTCAACTCGTGGTTAGGTTTGGAAGTCTTGCATATGGGTACTTTGCCCCATTTCCTCATTAACTCTTGAGGAGGACTCTTACAACTGCCCTTCGGACTCGTAATTCATTTTTGGGTCAGACAACAGTTCTCGGTCTGAGACATTAATTCCAGTAAGGTATTGGTTTGGTGGGGGGGTCATCTCAACCATTTATGGTTCCCCTCACCATCTCTCTCATAGAATATGTGGTCTATCTTGGCAAACCCCCCTTTCAACAGTTATGTAACACTTATCCATTTTCTATTAATAACAAAAAATACTTACATTGACCTTTTATACAAATGTTCATCAAATCAAACATTCACACATATATAGTCTTCCATAGTCTCTTGGCCAATTATAGTTATATTTAAAAACTGAGTGAAAAGGGGGTATTACGATCCCCTCCCCCTTAAAGGAACATTGTCCTCGATGTTCTATCTGTCGATGTGCTCTGTATGTACAAAATTAACAAAAATGGATATGCTTGTTTCATGGAATCCTCCATTTCCCATGTAGCCTCATATGGGCCAAAGTGTTTCCACTACACCTTGACCCATGAAATAGTTTTGTTCCTAAGTGAGGTTTCCTTCTTGTGTATTATGCATTTAGGTTCTGGCATGAATTATCCCTCTGGTTCCACCTGAATCATAGACCAGTTGATACTATGATTAGAATCATGTACAGATTTCTTTAATATTGAAACATGGAAAACATTATGTGCCTTCACCATGGGAGGAAGTGCTAGCCTATAGGCTACATGTCCCACTCTATCCAAAATTTCAAAGGGTCCAAAATACCGAGGTGCCATCTTGGCACAAGATCCCATCCTCAAGGAGATTTTCCTGGGTCTAACTTGGAAATACACATGATCCCCTTATTTGAACTCTCTAAGAGTCCTCTTTCTGTCTACATAGATTTTTTGTCTATCCTGAGCTATTTTCAGATTTTATTTTATATGAATTACCTTATGTTCCATTTCTTTTAGCACGTTTAGCCCGATTGTAATTCTATCTACTAGATTATTCTAGTTTATTGGAATATTGCATTGTCTACCATAGAGGGATTCAAAAGGGCTCATCTTCAATGACTCTTGATAGCCATTACTGTAGGAAAACTCTACCAGTGGTAGGTATTCTTCCCACTTCTTAGGTTGATGCATTACATGCATCCTCAACATGTCCTCTAATACTTGGTTTACCCTCTCTATCTATCCATCAGTTTAAGGGTGATAGGATATGCTAAACAACAATTTAGTCTCAAAACTAGCCATTAAAGATTTCCAAAAGATCGAAGTAAATTTTTTATCTCTGTCATATATGATCTCCTTAGGCATGCCATGCAACCAAAATATTTCTTTCATGAAGATACTAGAAATATCTATTGCCTTACAAGTTGACTTGAAGGGAATTAAGTGAGAAACCTTGCTTAATATGTCCACCACTACCATGATGAAATCATTTTGCTTGGCCGATTTTGGTAATACAGTGATAAAATCCATGGAGATGGTTTCCCATTTCCACTATGGAATTGGTAGGGGTTGAAACAACCCTGTTGGATGTCGATGTTCTTACTTAACCCACTAACATTCTAGACATTTAACCAAGTAATCAACTACATCCTTCGGTCCTGGCCAATAGAACAATTTCCTAGTGGTCGTAATCATTTTCTAATAACCAAGATGACCATATATGTTCTTTTGTGTAGTTCATCCATCATGAACCTCTTCAATTCATCACAATTCGGGATATACCACCTACCTTTGTAAGTTAGTAGGCCATCATTCCACATTTGATAACCTTCGTACTTCAACCCTATGGGCTTTTGTTCTAAGTACGATTTTACAGTCTCGAAGAATGCATCGGTTTATTTTGCACATTTGACTCTCTCCTTGACATCCATTTCACAAGTGCTTACCAATGGTAGGTGAATCATTTTCACACTTCTGCTAAGGGCATCATTCACCATATTTTATTTTCCTTGAATATGTTTGATTTGAAAATCAAAGTCACTAAGGAGAGCCATCCATCTATCTTGTCTAGCATTAAGTTTTGGTTGATCAAACAGGTACCTCAACCCACAATGGTCTATCATAAGCACAAATATTCTACCTAGGAGGTAATGTCTCTACCTTTTTAAATCATGCACTATGTTAGTCAATTCTAGATTATGGGTCAGATAATTTATTTTATGCTCATTCAATTTTCTAGATTCATAGAAAATTACATGTTCTTCTTGCATAAGGACTCCTCCAAGTCCTTCCTTGCAGGCATCTGTACACACATGGAAGTCTTTTTTCGGATCTGCAATCTTCAACACAGGTGCATTAGTTAGAATATATTTCAGCTCTTGGAATCTCTCTTCACATTCTGATGTCCAAATGAATTTAACTCCCTTTTTTTGAAGGGAAGTGATTGGGCAACCAATATTGGAAAATCCTTTTATGAACCTTCTATAGTATCCCGCTAGGCTCATAAAGGATATGATATCAGATAAATCCTTTGGGGTAGGCCAATCCATAATGGCTTTGATCTTGTTAGGATCAACTACCACCCCTTCTTCAGAAATAACATGGCCTAAGTAATGGACTTGTTTCTGGAAAAAGTCACACTTACTAAACTTAACATAGAGATGATGTTCTCTTAATACTTGAAGCACTAAGTTGAGTTGTTCTTCATGCTCTTCCCTATTCTTAGAATAGATTAGGATATCATCAATGAAAACCAATACAAATGTGTCTAATAATTTACTAAGTACATTATTAATTAAGAATATAAAAGTGGTTGGTGCATTGGACAGCCCAAATGGCACCACCAAAAATTCATAGTGACCATATCTTGTCCTAAAGGATATTTTGTGGATGTCTTCATCTTTAATTCAGACCTAATTGTATCCAGACCTCAAGTCAATCTTGTAGAAAATGGTAGCACCCCTTAATTGGTCAAACAAGTCATTGATACTTGGTAATGGATACTTATTCAGTATGGTTGTCTTATCGAGTTGTCTATAGTCTATGCACAACCTAAGTGTGCCATCCTTTTTTTTCACAAACAAGGTTGGTTCTCCCAATGGAGACACATTAGGTCTGATGTATCCTTTGTCCATCACTTCCTTTAGTTTTAGTTTGACCTCAACTAGCTCTGGTGTACTCATTCTATAGGGTGTTCTAGAAATTGGCACTGCTCCTAGTGCAAGTTCTATTGAAAAGTCAATATCTCTTCTTGGAGGTAGACCTGGCACCTCTTATGATAACACATATTTATACTCTCTCAATATTTGGTGGTCATATAGGCTTGGGTTTTCATCCTTAATAGAGTCCAACACCTATATTTCATACAAAGGACATCCTTTTCTGCAATACTTCTTCACTTGAAGTGATGATATTTGTCTCACTGAGACAGGATTTTGAATCCCTTGTAGGGTTACCTTTCTCCATTATTCATTTTCACATTCCAAAGTTTTATTGTAAAAATCCAACTTGGTTTTATGGGCATCCAACCAGTCCATGTCAATCAACATGTCATAATATCCTAAAGGAAGTATGTTTAGATTCGCTTGGGTGGGCAATCCACTCATAACGAATTGGCATGTTGGTATGACCTCTATTACTTTTCTTTTGGTTCTAGTGGCTAGTTGTACCAACCATGATTTAACATGTTTAACTTGTTTCAATTTACATTTATCAACAATTTGAGGGGAAACATAACTCAAATTACAACCAGGGTCAATTAAAATGGAAACTACATGGTTGAAAATCATACCTTCCATGTCTACCACTGAAGCTTGGTTGTCGACTTGTTTATTATCCAAGGATGCATAAATCCATGGTATTCTCCTAGCCACATCATTGAATATGGTAGAATATTGGATGTTTTATGCCCTCCTATTGTTGTGTTTCCTATATGGGAAGTCTCTCAACATATTTTCTTCTCCATAATCCCAATATTTCAAGGGTTTTCTCTTTGTGTTATTGGTCTTACCTGGGGCTGCTCCAAAGGGTTTATTTCCACTCTGAGAGGGGAAATGTTTCTAGTATACACTTTTAGTAGGAAGGCTCATCTTAGAAACTTTCCCATAGATCTTTAATCGTGAGGTTTTGAACCCCTTTTTCTTGAATTTCGAACTACTCTTCTTCTTCGAGTCCTCGTGGGGTTCTGTTTTGTTCTTGAACTGCTCATCGCAATACCTTGCCTTCTGGATCATAAAATTCAATCCTGTCCCGGAAGGAATGAGGTAGCCCACTAATAAATCATTCTATTTTACTTTTTCATTCTTTATGTAGGGTACATACCTTATCATCTCAAGGAATTTATTGATATATTCATCTATGGTGAGTTGTCCCTACTTGAGTTCATAGAACTCCTTGGTCTTCCCATCAAAGTATTTCTCTGACAGATACTTCTTTTTGAAGTATTTATCCAATTTTTTCCATGACAAGTCCTTCTCATGGATTCCTTTCACATTTCTAAGGTCCTCCCACCAAATGGAGGCCTTTCCATTCAGGTTAAAAATGAATATTCGAACCTTCAAATTTTTAGAGTAGTCATGGACTCTGAATTACTTCTTCAAGCCAAGAAACCAAACTTCTTCTTCTTATCGCTTCTTCATTTGTCCATCTAAGGTGGGTGATTTGTAATTCTTGACCTCTTCATGGTCATGAATATTAGAATTTTTCCTCTTCTTTCTTTTCCTCTGGGAATGCGAACTAGTTTTTCTACTAGAGGATTCCTTGGAGTTGTCAGTTTCCTCACCGAAGGATTCTTCTGACAAGTGTCTCTTGGCTCCATGTTGGGCCTTCTTTGAGGTGCTCCTCCTTGAGTGGCCAATTTCAGGGCCATTCTTTTGTATCTCAGGTGGACTATTGGTTTTTTTCGTATGATGTCTATCCACATGATTGGTTGTTGGTCCATGTTGCAGCTGCCTTTGCATATCTTATAAGATTTGTAGCAGGATTGCATTAATTTCAATTTTATTTTCTTTCCCTTTTATCAACCTTTCATTTTCAGCCATACAAATCCATAATTCTTCCATGAGGCTTCTTACATTTTCAGCCAGATCCAGAGGGGTTTCCACCGCCCTCCTTTCATCATATTCTTCCTCTCTATTATGGGAGATTTCCCCTAATTCATGGTGTGTCGCCATCCTTTATGTTGTAGTCTTCATGTGATCTACTGACTGCTCGAGTGCTGATAAAACATTTTCTATTAGTTAATGGTCTATTAGTTCATGAACAACCCATAATTCAAATTTTCCAAACACACACAACAATAGAAAATTTCATTCCATTCTTCAGTAGAGGTTTAACTAAGCCTTTTAGGAAAGGGGTAAGATAGGGTGTCACCCCTAAACGTTATTTAAATAATATTATATTTAAATGATATTTTTAAGTGAATTGTTCATGAGGCCAAGCAAGTCAAGTGTTTTAACCATGCTCTGATACCAATTTGTAACACACCCGACCCCTAAGTACCCTTTCTAGGGATAGGGAATCAAAAATTTTCTTACTCAAATCATCTTGAATCATCTCTCCAAGATGATCCATCCTCTTCTACTCACTCATAGATTTCTAATGACTATTACCATTCTCTAATCTGACCTCTAGTTTACAAGTTATGGCTTTCTGAATTCCTTCTGGTGTTCTTTGGTTGAGGGCCACGTGGTGCCCACATGGATCCATCACGTTCGTACCATTTCCAGGTTCCTACCTTCTACAGGGATGGTCCATCCACCATCCAAACCAATGGTGAGACTTAATCCTCATATAACACACAACTAGAGGAGAATTTGATGTTTGACACTTAACTCCCCTTTTCTTTCCTACACGCATGTCCTCTGGATTCCTGAATTCCTGAAGGATCCTGAAATATCGCCACGTGGCTCCGACCTTCGGGCCTTTCGACTCACCCTCGACACTATAATCCAAACCTCCAGAGTCCTGAAGTCCCAAACTTCCGAAGAGTCCACACTCGCACAAGGGGACGTACTAGATGTGACGATGAATACAAGTGGATCTCAAATACTCCTACCACCACATGGACCAAACAAGTAATTTCCAGAGATGACACGCAGAAAAGTGGAGAGGAAACATGGCCCCTACATTGGGTGACACGTATCACATCTTAATGGGAATGTAGGGTCGGTGAAACATCTAGATCCAGGTGACACGTGGCACATCAAAGGTGGTTTTACATCACCCTAGGTGATGTTTGTATACCACGTCACCCTAGAATGATCTCCTTCCAAGTCCTTTGATCTTATGGTCACGGTGTGTCCATGTAACCCCTAGATATATGGCCTTCATGACTTCATAACTCTGTAATTCAGGGAATTCTTGGTGTGACTCCCTCCTTTCTCTCAGAGTGGTCAACATCGATCTAACCTTGGCATAAATCCAATGGCTAGGGAAGATCTTGAAGGATCCCTATATCTACAGTTCTCGTTACTTCATGGCTCCAAACTTCATGTCCCCTATGAGGTTTCCACCTAATGTCTTTCCTTGACCTTAGTATGGCTCTAAGTTTCAACTGTATGGCTATCTTATTTTGTTGTTTTAGGACAACAAACAATCACCCCACTTTTTGCTCAATGTTTTGAAGGTTAAGTGCTCTTTTAAGGTGTCCTTGCAAGTGTTTTCTTATCTCAATGTTAGCACATGCAATATAACTTAAAACACATAACACTGCCTCTATATATTTAACTTTAAAATGATGATCTACACTTCTAAGCATGCATAAATTTGACACAGGTATTTTTGGTCAACATGACCCTGGATAAAACCCCCCCGGGGAAAACCAGTTTGGGATATATGTCTATATAATGATGATTGAAGAAAGAGATACAACAAGCAATACAATACAATGGAACCTGTATGCATAGCAATATCCTCACAAGCCTTGCCACAAGATCCAGAGAGAGATGTGCCCAAACTCAAGTGCACCCTCTCCCTTTGTTGCTCTCCGCACTGAAGTGAAGTTCTCTAGCTCCTCTGTGACCCAATGAAGAAATACCTCCATGGATATGTTGTCCATGCAAGCTAAAAGTAACAATATCTGCCTCCTCAATCTCTCAAGGGTTTCTCTAAAACCCTCATCAAGTGCACCCTCTCCCTCCTTGAGAAATGAGCCCTCTCCTCTTCTCCAAAAATCACAAGTGAATAATGAATCTGAAAATGCACTAAACCCTCACTTTAGCCTCCTTTGGCCAAGCCCTAAAAGATGAATGGCCTATATCCAATCTAGCCAATTCTAATCAATGAATGAGATCTCATCCAAAAATATCTCTAAGGAAACCCACTTTCCTTAGTTGCTTTATTTCTATTAATTCACCCAGATTGTGAATTAATTGTCACTTTAATGACTTAAGTGACATATTTCACTTTTGACTCAAATATCCTAATTCAAAGTGAAATTAGAATCATAAAGTAAAGTACAAGGGTAATAGTCTTCCCCCTTTGTGGTTAGAGACTCATAAGCACATGGGGACCACTTTCCAAGGTACCCAAGTCTCAACACTCCCTCTTACTGAGGAAAGTGCTTGTCACCACCAATAACATCCCTATAGTGGACATGGTTGCCTCCTAGCATATGCTCGGTGAGTATGGTTGTACCCTGATCAATGAAAGTGGTCTCTGTCATAGATCTGATTAATCTGTGTGATCTATAAATGTCACTGACTCTCCATCTATCCAAGATCACCTAGATCTCAATCATAACACCAATATCTCCACCTTGGTCTCCCACCAAGGATTTCCTCCTACTCCTGGAATCTCACCAAGATTCACTACTCTTGGCATCTCACCAAGAGTCTCCCCCTCTTGGTATCTCACCAAGAGTCATGAACTTGGCCTCTCACCAAGTCACCTCCACCTAAAGTGGATCCATAACCTGATATGCCTGTCTCAGAAGCTATGTGAGGCTCAAGCCTTTGTGGTGCTCTACTGCTCCTCCTCATCAAACTCCGATGCACTGAAGCTGTAGCACCAACTCTCTGTCTACTCAGCTACTCTAAAACTGTATCTATACTAGGACCAATCACCCACTCTGAAGATGTCTAGGGACACAGAGTTTCATCTCCCTCTAAATCATTGTTGTGATTCAATCATTCCTCATCAATTATGTCTCCCCATCTAGTGTTGGATGGTGTAATATAGCACAAGTAGTCACGAATGCACACTCTCTCATAAAATGATCATTAAACTCTATCTCCTCTATTGTCATTGCTGACACATCCTGTTGCTTCTTCTTCTTCTTGAGACATTGTCCTGCATAGTGACCCATCTCTCCATAAGAAAAACATCTCACTGTGCTCATGTCTCTCCTATTCCCACTACTGTTGTTTCTCTCTCCTCCCTGTGGTGGGGCCCCAAACTTGGGACATTTCCGACCTCCACAATCAATCTTATTCTTTCTCTTTGTCTAAAGAGCAAGGTCCTCATCACATGGAATTGACTATTGCTGTTGTTTTCCAGAAGCCTCAGCTGCAAGCCTAATCTCCTCCTAGATGAAGTCATCCCACATCTTATCCCGTGTAGGCATGACCTCCTTGGCAACAATGTTGTGTATGAATTGACCCCATAGTTTGGTGAAGCTATTCATAGTTGTCCTCACCAAAGAGTTAGGGTTCACCACCTCTCTGACGGCTCCAAGATCATGACTAGATGGTGTAATAGTAGACAAGGTCGACCATTCAG
>JASDQU010440117.1:28611-42738 GCA_032191745.1 Picea mariana | reverse complement strand
TGATCAAGGTACAACCATACTCATCGAGTATATGCCAGGAGGCAACCATGTCCACTATAGGGATGATATTGGTGGTGACAAGAACTTTCCTCGGTAAGAGGGACTGTTGAGATTTGGGTACCTTGGAAAGTGGTCCCCATGTGTTTATGAGTCTCTAAACACAAAGTGGGAGATTATTACCCTTGTACTTTACTTTATGATTCTAATTTCACTTTGACTTAGGATATTTAAGTCAAAAGTGAAATATGTCACTTAAGTCATTAAAGTGACAATTAATTCACAAAGTTGGTGAATTAATGGACATAAAGAAAACTATGGAAAGTGGGTTTCCTAAGTGAGATTTAGGATTGAATCTCACCCATTGATTAGACTTGGCTAGATTGGACCTAGGCCATTGATCTTTTAGGGTTTGGCCAAAGGAGGCTAAAGGAGGGTATAGTGCATTTATGAGACTCATTCTTCACTCGTGAGAAGAGGAGATGAGAAGGAGAGCATGGTCACATTTCTTGAGGAGAGGAGGGCACACTTGCATGAGGTTTTGAGGAGGAAGCATTTGCTTGAGTTGAGGTTGCTTGGAGAGGTCTTCCATGGAAGCTTGGCTACTATCCTAGAGAGGGCACACATCTTGTGGTGGAGGGCACATTTACTAATGGATAGGAGCGCAACCTTGTGAGGAGGGCACACATCTAGTAGAGGAGGTGTTGTCCATTGTTTGGATGCTTATTCATATGGTTGTGGCTTGCTCTAAAGCTACAGAGGAAGCCATTATGAGTGAGGGCACAAGTGTTTAGGAGGATGGTGCATTCTATGGAGGAGGGAAGCATGTGTTAGAGGAGAGTCACATTCTAGAGTTTGGAGGGTGCATTCTAGTGTGGGAGAGGCCCTCACCTTGAGGAGAGACCCATTCACCTTGGAGAGGCTCACTCTAGAGCTTAGAGGATGCAAGGGTGAAGGAGGACACTCTATTTGGAGTTTTGCATGAGGAGGGGGCGCACTGGAGGAGAGGGGTGCACCATCATCTTGTGAGAGGCTTTCTTGAGAGGAGGAGGCTACTACAAGGGCAAGGCGAAGGAAAGAAAGAGTTCAAAGGTCAAGAAAGAGAAAAGGCAAGGCAAATGCATCAGGATAAAGATGAAGCAATAAAAGAGAAGAAAGGCACACCAAGGCAAGGGGAACCTTACTTCACAAGGCTTGTGGGGAGGTCTTAAAGGAATTCCAAGGAATCCGAGAGTGGTTTCTATTGTACCAGGATCACTTGTATATGTTTCCTGTGTTGTACTTTCTTCTTTGAGGCCTTCTATATATATTTGCTCCAAACTGGTTTTCCCCATGGGGGGGTTTTTCCAGGGTCATGTTGACCAAAAACACATGTGTCAATTTCGTGCATGCTTAGAAGTGTAGATCATAATTTTAAAGTTAAAAGATCTAGAGGTAGTGTTATGTGTTTTGATGTATATTGCATGTGCTAACATTGAGTAAAGAAAACACTTGCAAGGGCACCTCAAAAGGACACTTAACCATCAAAATATTGAGCTGAAAGTTGGTGACTGTTTGTTTTCCTAAAAAAACAGTAAGAGACAACCACATAGTTGAAACTTAGAGCCAAACTAAGGTCAAAAATAGACCTTAGTTGGCAGCCTCATAGGACCTCGGAAAATTCTACATTTAGGTTCATAATATTTAGGAAAACCTTAGGTCCTCCTCCTAATATATGCAAAGGGTTGGGATAACTTTTTCTCTATGAGAAAGGGATAACTCTTTAGGGAGTGTGGGAACTCACATACACAAACTGGTTTGAACATGTTATCATAGATGGGATGCGATAAATAATAAGAAACACGTTTTCATAAATGGGAATGCCTAGGGTCTAGTAAAAACATGAAACTTGGGGTAGACTTCATACGAAATTAGATGAAAAGAGGGAAATGTTGAAACAAGTTTTTGAAATGGGAAGAAATGATTTAGTAAATCTATTATTTTTTCACTATTAATTTTGTTGTTCAACTCATTATTTTTATCGAGTTTTCATATGTTAAAATTTTTGCTTGGTTGAATGGGTCAAGTAGGTTAATGCAAAACCTTCATTTTTTCCATGCATTCTTTTTATAAAACTAAAAAAAAGGTTAAAACATCATAAACTGTGAGAGATAACCTCATTAGGGTTTTGAAAATCGCTTGAAAACACTTTATAAATGATTTATAATGTTTTAAGGTATTTTAGGAAGTTGAACATGTTCTAGATTGGTTAGAAATGATCCATATATCAAATGAAAAGACCAATAAGGTTTCAAAGGGCTAAAAGGAATGAAAATCCAAATATATACTCTACATCTTCAAAAGGAAATCCCTTAGTAAAATATTTATAATACAAACATTGTGGATGCATCCATTGACAACCGTAATTTCAAATGCCTCGTGTAAAGTGCCAACAACCAAATTGCAAAGATATTGTACTCGTAAAAGAAAAAATAAACACATAATTAAAATTCAGTAATGGATCACTTTTACAACAATTGTAGAAGTTTATTTGAAGCCCAATTTACCTCTAGTGTGGTTTCACTATAGTTAATTTGGTTTCCTATGTTATGATTTATGTTTCAACTTAAGTTAATTTGTGTATTTGTGTAGTACACCTGGACACACATTTTATGACTCCATGAGTATAAGTACACTTTAATTTGTGTAATTTGTATCAAAAACACATCATAATGAGATAAACAATTGTCTTAGTGCAAGGTATCTGTTGGGCATACATAGAATTATTTATAATTAATATCTAATTTATTGTGATTGACCCATCCTTTCATTAAGTTATTCGACATCATAAATCTTAATATCACTAGTCAAAATCATGTAGTTATAAGCTTTGTTACCGACATCGCGATATTATTGCCGTTTTGAGGGTTGGCGATATTATTGGCTAAATATATCGCGATATTTTCCTTTGGTGATATTATTGCGATATTTTCGAAAATAGCACGATAATATAGTGATTTGATGGAAAATGTCACAGATAGTCATGGATTAAAAGCCAATTTTGGGTTTTAAAGTGTCATTTTGCAAACAAAGTGTGGGGTTTGGAGAGCAAAGGAGCAAGAGGCGAGCAAGATCCGAAAACGTAGTTAAGGAGGCTAGTAATATACTAATTAATGGTAATATTAAATTCTTAAAGTAAAAGTGACATTCTCCTTTTACTTAAATTTTTAACATTACCATTAATTGTTTTAGGATGTTTGAGAGTGGTTCCAACCTCATTGGACTTCATATGAAGAAAGTAGAATTTTAGGTCCCATTCAAAATTCAATAGACTTAATGGTTTTCAATATTTCAAGATTGACAATATTGCAACATTTCCACTAGATTCTATCATGTATGAGGGTATGGAACTGGCATTTAGTCAAGAGCACCAAGCCCTCTATGTACCTCGATGTTGGTGGCATTGATTGTTGAACTCTTCTGTCATGAACCTAGTAAAAATGTACCCTTCACTCAAGTAAAATAACTTATTAGGCATGTTAAGCTTTTTCTATCTTATTTTAATGTTTAGAGGGTGACACTGATGATGAGGATCCTAATATAGGCAACAATTTTGATGATATGTAGTTATTTGTTGTAGCATGATTTTTTTTGGACTCTAGAGGCCATTACAGCCTCTTTGTTGAGGTATTTTGGTTCAGAGATGCATTGCACTCAGTGCTATTTTGGTTATATGCACCCTTGCTATTTACAAGAGAAACTTTGCATATTTGTGTATAATGGTTTGGATTCATATGGATGCACATGAATATATCTTCACGAACTCCACAAAGCGAGTTGTACTTGGTAGTAGCACTAGTAGAGGACACCAGAGTCTATATTTTTCTTCTTCTACAGTACATTAGAGTCCAATGCCAGCCCCAAGACCTTCTTCCTCTAAAGGAAAATCCATTTCTAGATCCATAACCTTCGGCCATAAAAGGGGCCGAGAGAATTGTTAGTTTATTTATCTGATTTCATTGTAGATAACTCATGATGATGAGATACATTTATTGTATTTTTTGATGATATTTTGAGGCTTTAGAGCCAGGACATGATTCAATGTTGACCTGTGATGCATTCGAGTTTACTAGACATCTTATACATATTATATATCAGTTCTCTTTTCATATTTATGTGGAAATGCATTTATTTGATGTTGTTAATGCTTTAGATATTTAATTAATATAAAACAATTGAATATTTTTCATATTTTTTTCATTCTTACGACATTTTCCAATATTTTCTGATATTTTCCCCAATGTTGCCGATATTTTCGTTTTCGGAACCTCGGCAATATTTTTCTGTTGCCGATGTTGGTAACACTGGTTATAAGTCATGGTTGGGCATAACACGATAAAGCCCCCCTTTTCAAATCCTTAATCTCTTCCATAAAATTCATTCCGTTCTCTTCAGATTTTAACAAGGACAAACAAGTTACTATATTCTTGTTCTTTCACAAGGCATCCTTTTTTCAACTCCTTATTGACCCAAAAACATGTTTTGGGTCACAATGTGTTCTAATTTGGCTCTCTCTCTAGTTTATAAATGTTTGATGGCTTTTGTTTTGGTGGCCTCTTGTTTGTTTCTAGATCACATGATTCATTATTGTGATATGTGTAGCATGTGAAGAGATGAAATAACAATTATAACTTCATCCTTCTCGATTTTGCAAGTTTTGGATGAATTTGGGATACTTGGTGACATTTTGTCCCAATAAATAGTTTTCAATTTAGATGGTCCCATATTCACATTATAATGATTTCATTGCAATCAACTTGCCCAAACCCCGAGGTGAAATTTTTTGCATCATTTTAAGAACCTTTCATAGGGAAATGGGTAGTCAACGTCCCTTTGGGTTAAGGTGGAAGCCTAATACATTTTTCTATAGCATCAAAGCATTTAAACATTGGAAGCATGCCATAATGTCTTATTCTTTTAGAATTGTTTCTTTGGTTATGTTGATTGGTAAGGAGATGGTTAAGTTCTCTCATCATTGTTGAAGATTTTATATGGTACTAAGCTTTTGGTGACATTGCCATTTCATTGATGGTTTTATCTCATTGGCCTATATCCTTGAAGGAACATACCTTTGATTATAGTTCAATACGGTTATATGACTAAGGTTTTAGGTATATATCATTGATGCATTATATAGCAAGCACTTTATAGCAAGTGTCAAGCTATGGTTTGTAGATAGGMATGAAACTAACATGTCAGGGTCTTAACAATGAGCTCATGGTAATTGAGTGGAACGATGGCATTCAAAAACACCCTTAAACAATRCAACACATATTCAGAAGAAGATCCCAAAGAGAACAATAAATTATGCACATGAAATATGTGCATTATTCATGTCGAATGGGGCTAGATCCCTACTAATAAATATGTTTAGGGATGACCCCTAAGACTATAAAGGGTGGGACAAAAGTAACCACTAAAGTGGTTAACCCTAAATGAAGTGGTCCCAAAGGTCCGACAAACCCCTCAAGTTGGGTTTACATTAAATATTTCCACATCCTCCCTTAAACACAACTTGGAGGATATATGAAGGTGGCATTATCTCAACACCGCCCTTATTGATAGCTTCTTGTAGAGAAACTCAAATTTACAACAACCTATCTTATAAAAAATACAGAGTTATCACATSTCCTATCGAATTCCCCCCTTTAACACTACATGGTTAAGAACACTAGAAACCAACACACTTATCATGAAGAGGTACAATAAAACATTTACCTCCACAACACCTCCACCTAATTCTCTTTGGAACATAGTGAAGAATTTTTTTTACAACAAGACTTGCAATGGAGAGTTCTTTAGAACTTAAAGCTCCAAAAAATCTCCACACACAAAGGTGGAGCAACAAAATCCTATGCACAAACAATCAAAATAAGTTTCCCAAAAGTTAATGACAACAATAGTCTCTAAAATTGTGGTGCTATCAACCATACAATCTCAACAATGGAAGCTACAAACACAAATGCTCCCAAATCATGCAACAAAAGCATCAACCATAGATAATTTAGAGCTATGAATATTAGTGCAACACTGAAAACAAAGTAAACTTATCTTTCTTTGCTCAAAAATCCTTTTGGTTTCTTAATGTGTATTAACAAGAAATTCCTAGATATGTCACAGATCTAAGTAGTTCCCGGGCCTTCACTCGCTTCTTCCTCAGCTTTCCTCACCATAATTGTAGCATCCCCATCTCCGAGCTGGGCCATGCCACTTAAAATTTCAACCTTTGATAACAATAAATTTAATAAATGAATCTTTGCATATGAACAAAGTTATGCAAGCTAACAATAATAATTCGTAAACACAACTATAACAAAAATTCCATAGCATAAATTCATAATTACACACAGTAATTAAAATGATGACATGAAATACACTTATCTTATGAATAAAACACCAACTGCATGAAAACCTTCTACATTCCTCCCATCCATAGACCACCCTGCTCACAACTCTTAACAATGGGTCACCCCTTAGCTGGGGTCAACACTCCACTAGAGCAAAGGAATCCTAAGCTAGGATAAGCTCTGTCTACAAACAAATGATCAGACTAAGGTTCCAACTATTACATACAACCTACACTCTCTCATTCCCCACATGCCTATCCCACCCTAGGAAGTGTTCCCCTTCTCTGCTCAAAATTCCTTCGACTGCCCCACTTCCCTTCCAGGGCTTCAACAATAGGCCGGACATGAAGTCTCAGAGCCTTGTAGCTGCAACTTGGCACCTTGGGAATCAATTACCATTAGTTATCTCACCTAGAGAGAATACTCACAGACCTGACAACCCGCTTCTTCAATCACACACAGGCCTGGCAACTCGCCTCTTCAGCTAAGTTTTACCCATAAACCGCTTCCCAACTTCCAAATGTCTCTATGGTTCATGGTTGTAGAGTGTGTATAGAGGATAAGATAGATTGATGGAATAATGGGTGAATAATAGGAAAATGTACTAAAATTCCACTTTAAGTATGCATGTTCCCAACTTGACACTTGTCATGTCGGGAACTACCTTGCCCCCACTTGGGTGACATGTTTCCCCATCCTTAGAACTTAGGATATATTTATATCCATAACTTTGGCTTTAATGAATATTAATATAATATTCCATTGGGCTTAATACCCCTTAGATTAGCCATTTTTCCTAGACTCTTAAACCCCCTTTCCCTTTCTAGTGGAGTTTATCCCCCCATACTCGTTTTGACTAGTTGGTCTGTAGCAGTGACGGATTTTATTAGTAATATGAATGATTATATATTGCAATAATAGGCTAACTGACCTTTTAACATCTAGGCTCTCCGACCCAATAATCACATATGAACTTGGCCTATTATATCCTAGCTCACCAGCCTATATAACAAACGTATATTTACACTAGGGATCAACCTGGGGGCATTACATTCCCCTCCCACTTATTTATGCACTATCCTTAGTGCATTATATACAATGTACAATCCAAAATTCTTCAAAAAGCTCCTTTCCTTTGCTTTTGAAGCTTGTTATCCTCTAGTGCTATTCTTCCAAGCACCAAATTCATGTCTTCATACTTCAACTAGAAGTCCTTTGCTCTATTCCATAGAGCTGCTTCATGCATGAATTCATCTTAATGTAACATTCTTGAGCTGCCTCTTCCTTTTTGCACTAACCCTTCCAGGCTCGGGCATCCTTTCACTGCTACACATTCCTTCAACGATCCATATTGCCAAGGATTTTACACACAAGGAGAGCACCAAGTCATTAACAGACCTCCCACTAAGGATCTGCATTTTTGGCAATCATAGGACTCCAGTGTCCCAACAATAGCCTTTCTTCCCAAGCATTCCATCTTCAATAACCATCATCTCATCTGTATCACACATATACAATCAACATGAGATAACATCATAACAATTTCATTTAGAATTTTAAATTTGTTTCATAAGGAAATTCAAAATTTTTCCGAAGTATGAGATCCCCTCATATTTTCTTGGTTGTTGTGGCAATAGACATCAGTCTTTATTATGGATTATAGTAGTTCCATACTTGAAACCACTTTTTTTCGGTAATAGTTCCATCTTGCATTCAACAAAATAGATTGTTAGTATTTCCTGTATGATATACTTTTATTGCAATAACTACAAAAGTTCATAAAGTCATATGAAAATTGTATGCACTTAACAATTTAATCACTTCAATCCATTAATTAATCAGAATGAAATTTTCATTCCCTACACATGTATTTTTAGCAATTATGATTTTCCTTCTCTAACCATTATTACTATGTTTCCTTGACGAAGAATTCCTATATTCCATCTTCATGTGACTACATTAACTTGCAATTGTCTTGTTGCACTATCAAACAACTCTTGAAATGTTCTCAACTTTATGAGTTAGTATTAAGCACAAAATTTCATATGTTAGCATAATCATTTCCATAAAATACAATATATGCATGCATTAAATAAAATACATTCAATGATGCCTTCAAGCATACACAATTCTATCTTATCATGCATGTGTGCAAATTTACCACTTTCATACTTTCATGATTTATTCATGCATACCATTCAATGTACCCTTGCATTGGCTTCAGAATGCCCTTTTTCTAAGTCATGCATCCCACCATGGTAAATTAGAAGGTCTGGCCAATGCCTTGACACCTCATCCATACAATTCCTATTACCTATCTAACCATTTGGATGCCTTCCTTTCCAACCCAAACACTACACCAAGAATACAATTATAATTATATGGTGCTCTTTAGTGTTAGCAAAAATGTTGCAGTTCAAACATCAACTATACGTAAGAAATTTCCTTGGATACTTGTGTGGCCCTGAAGCCTTTCCATATACAACCATGTCATGGCCTCATACATGACATGTTGTACTAGCATTCATTCATGTAACAGAGTCATGCCCTTTTATTGCTTTGGTTATTAACCCATAACCAACAAATTCATGACATACTATTATATCACATGTATGCATTAAAAAACTAACAACTTCTATAATTATCACATGCCTTCAGCCTTTTCCACACCTAGTGGTATCCTATTTCCATTAATGCATTCAAATTATACACTAATGTCATTTTATAAAGTAAAATCTGGCTGAGGGAATTCTTACCTAAATTCCTTGAAGAAATTATGCAACACAAATTCATAAAATTCATACATGCATAGTTGTCTTTAAATAAATACGATGCTACCAAATTAGTTGGTAGAACTAGGATCTTCGATGCCTCCTTCACCAACCTATTATGAAACATTTTATCTTTATGTTGCTTCCTTTTATATGGAACAACATCATTAGAAACACTTGCAATCATGCAATCACTTTCCTCTTTCCTTACACAAGAACCGCCATTATGCCTATATATATATATATATATATATATATAAACAAATCTACATTCATTAATACACATTTATACACACTAAGAATGCATCCTTAGCATGGCCATAAATGCATTTTCATTCCAATTTTCTAGGCTATGTATGGTTGTCCAACAAGCCACATCATATTTGTTGCTACAACAATTGTAGCAACCCCTTTTCCATCATGTACCGCTTTCTTTGTTTTTACTGGTTGTCCTTAATTCTCACTGTAATAAATACACATGATTATTTTTGTACTGAGCACTTTTCCAGCCCAACCAATCTTGGTCACTTTACAATTTTCAGCCTTGTACTATGCTGATATTAATCTTCAACATTCATCTATTTCCTGGATTCATCTGAGCTAAAACATACATGATTAAATTATATTTCCAATCATGTTGTTTTATAGAATTTGGATCTTCAATATCCATTTACTTTTTGGAACCGTACTACTCCATCCTTTCCTTGACTGGACACTTCAATACTTGTCGATTCTTGCACATTCCCTTCTATTTTCTTAACCACCTAGCCTCAAATTTGACTTGCATAGTCAATTTCCAACATGTTGCAATGCTTCCCAAATGCCTTCTCTTCTAGCCTCTTAAAGATTAACTTGAAGTATTTGACACTACTTTTACTTTCCATCATAGATTCCAGTGATACTTCCAACCTCCTAGAATGCCACCCATGGCTCTTTTTCACTTGAGATGGATTCTTTTTTAGGTACTATCTCCTTTGCATCTTATACCAAGCATAGAACCATTTGATTCTTCATGGTTCCTTATTGATTTCCCTTCAGGAACTTCATTTTCCTATTTATGTTCCTCTTGACTTGATATCTCCATGCTACTTGGGAAATACCTTCGTCACTTTTGAAATGCATACAAAATCCTCTTCTATTGTTGTCATCCCTCATGGAGTGTTGTCATGCACCCCTAGTAGCTTTACATCCACCCCATGATCTCTTCTTCCATTATCTTAAGGTGTTTAAGGACTTGTCTCCATCCTAGAATATTTCTTCCCTTTATGGAAAAACCCTTCTTTGAAACCTGACTGGATTTCTTCTAGATCTAATCTGTACATAATGCATTGCTTATGCATTAGTTGGTACTCTTGAGCACACATGTGTTCTTCCTTACTTCACCCTTGTAGTTCTAGCTTTCATACCATGCTTCCAATGCACTACTCTAATAACAATAATGGGTGTATTACCCTCACAACTGTATGAATGATCCTTGTAGATGTTTCCCTTGTCTCCAAGTATACCCTCTATTTCTCTTTATTAGAAAAATAACATTTTAGCATGTCAATATTTTTAGAGAAGATACACCCACACTATACTACCTTATTTCTATATTGTCTTCCTTTGGAGTGAATAATATTTCACTACTGTTAGGTAGCTAGAGAGGTAGTGGGGGGCCCAGAGGGTCCATAGTGATAATAGTGGAGGCCATTCAATGTAAGGTGGACTAGGTCCACTATAGTATTAAATAAGGCCCACTATGGTAGTTAGATATAATAAATGTAAGATGACTTACTAGAATGTTGTACTTCTAGAAGGTTCCCCCTCTAGAATGTTATTAGGTGGTTGGTAGCACTATATAAAGGGTTTTAGGCAATGTAATGAGATATGAAGATAATTATTGTATTTGGAGTGGTAGCTAAATAGGAGGAAGCCCCCTCAAAGAAGCAAGTGAACAAGAGAGGATCCCTTGCATAATAGGATCCATTGTATGGTATTGCCCTACCTAAAGGGTTTTCTTATAATAAAGTGTGGTTTTCATATATTCTTCTTGGATCTATTCTGATGTATTTTTTATTAATATCTTTGGTACTTAATAAGTGGTATCAGAGCATTTTCCTTGGAAAAAAGTGTGGGCAATTTTTGTTTTTTTTTACAATTTTTTTCAGAGAAGAAAAAGAGGGACGCGACATTCTGAACATTTTTTGTACATTTATGTGAAAAAATTGCAGAAACGGGTTGTATATATGATTTCCTCTCATAAAAACACCCAATTTAAAAAAAAATATCATCTGAAACAGAGTCTAGGAAGTCAAGATATCGACATTTTAAAATCTGCAATTTTTTCATGGTTTTTTTCTGCAGATACGACATGAATTTTTTTTTTTTTTAATTTCTGTAGAACCTCTAGGATGAATTTTTTAAAACAAAATTACATATCTGAGTTCCTCTTTCAAAAATAGTTGATTTCAAAAAAAAATCACCCAAATCCGAGCTCCAGAAGTGAAGATATCGTTGATTTAAAATTAGTCATTTTTTGGGGTTTTTCGTGATGACGACAGGACTACATAGCTCATCATTTTTCGCAGTGTTCTCAGATTGCTACCAGATCAGTGCCATTGGATAGATAATTTTAAGATATTTCTTTTGGTATATTATATGTGGTATTTCCAATGGATGTTTTACTTCTCATGGAAATTAGACGAAAGATTGAAGCATGTGAGACATGTGCTCAAAATCTTCAAGCGATCACACTTGCAATGCAAGAGAGATACATTATACAGGACACCATGGATGAATATAAATAAGAAGCACATGCTTGGCATAATTTTGAGGATGCTTGTTATGATTGGTATATGGATATTTTTCATTTCTGGGATGAAAACTATTTTCATCTTCTATTTGATGACTCTACTCCACCTTCTGTAGAGCACATCCTAGAGAGCAGACAAGAGATTTCTATGCACACACTTTTTCATTTTTATTATTCTCCAGTAGTAGTGGATGGATTTTTGGCCAGTTCTACATATTTTGATCCACTTGACCAATGTCTCTCTTTGGAGAATCATTTTCAGTTGGCTATGGTGTTTCGATATCTTCAACGTGGAGTTCACATGAGCACTTGGACATGGGACCCCAATTTACAGTGGCGATTGGACTACTTCAACATGGTGGCTCACATTCCTACATGGGACCTTGATTCTCTAGTCTACTTCCGAACTATGGTCCACACTTATCCATGAGACCCTTGTATATGGTTGTACACCCTCATAGCAAGCATTGAGAGCAACACTTTCATAAGAGGGATGCAATGTTAGGTAGTTAGAGAGGTAGTGGGGGGCCTAGAGGGACCATAGTGATAATAGTGGAGGCCATTCATTGTAAGGTGGACTAAGTCCACTATAGTATTAAATAAGGCCCACTATGGTAGTTAGATATAATAAATGTAAGAGCACTTACTAGAAGGTTATACTTCTAGAAAATTTCTCCTCTAGAATGTTCTTAGGTGGTTGGTAGCACTATATAAAGGGGTTCAAGCAATGTAATGGGATATGAAGAGAATTATTGTATTTAGAGTGGTAGCTCAATAGGATGAATCCCCATCGAAGAGGTAAGTGAACATGAGAGGATCCCTTCCATAATAGGATCCATTGTATGGTGTTTCCCTACCTTAAGAGTTTTCTTATAAGTGTGGTTTTCATATATTCTTCTTGGATCTATTCTGGTGTATTTTGTATTCATATTTTTGGTACTTAACAACTAATTCCTCCACTTAAATGATATTCTTTTGCACCTTGATTCCATTGAGCACTCTGATTAGTATGAGTGGATTTCTTGCAATGAATTCCCTTACAAATAAATTTATCTTCTTGTATTCCCAAGTTTTCATGGTTGTACCCAGATTCAAATATCGATATTATTCATTCATGGCTTTTGATCTTCTTGTGAGGAATATTTGACATAACACTCTCTCCTTGAGTGTCTCTTCTCATCTTTAACCAAAGTTCAAATTCTTTTATCCACTGTCTAACCCACCTTTCATGAACCTATGCTTTGCATCTCCATTTTTTCCCATTGCACATGCATTATCATGAACTATAGATGGGGTTTATTACTTAGAACCTACAATTGATATGATTATTTGTCAGTTGGAGATCCTTTTCCAGATCAAAGTTCCATGGGAATTCTTCCACATTGCACACCAAGTCTAGATGTCTTCAGCTGACAACTTCCTCAAGAAATCAATGTACATCTTGAAGAACTATCCCTGCCTTTATCCTCTTATCTAAATGCATCTCTAGCACTTTCTCTCTTTTAATTATAATCATAACATCTGAAAATAAGCATACAACAACATTTATTAGCTAAAACCATAATATGCAATTCTGGTAACATATGCACAATTTTGCCCCTTTATGGTCACCAGAAATATTCTTTTTGTCTTCCTATGAATTGTGCTATTTAATTCATATTTATGAGTGTATAATTGAATTCTTCTATCCAGTACCTTTCCAATGACTACTTTCTTGCTCAATTATGAGTTTTGAGCAAAAAGTTATCACCATTTAACCATTACCCAGTTTCTACTTCTGCGCACCCTTTAACCAGGTGTAATTTTTAATTGTGTGCATGCATATTTACACCTGATCCTCTGGAGTTTTGACAGGATCTCAAACAGGTTCCTTCATGATCATATTTTTATCATTCTAACCAAGTTTCACCTTCATCTGGACTCCAAGTTGCCAGATACAACTTGTTGAAGTTTAAGGCCAATCTATCTTTTTAGTCTGGAGAGCTACATGTACCTTCTACCTCCTGTTGTGCATTTATGTGCCTAGATTTCTATTTTGACTCCATGGATGTCGTCTATGGTTCAATATATTTCCATGGAATACTCATTTGCCCAATCGGATTCTGGAGCAAGAAGTTATGACACTCAGAAGTTAATTGGGTCTTAAAATTTACCTCCACTATTTGGCCTGTAACTCCCT
>JASDQU010440116.1:5389-21694 GCA_032191745.1 Picea mariana | reverse complement strand
CTTGGAAATTAGGGGGGATTCATGTCTTACCGTTGACTTAAGGAATACAATAATTCAATTGTCAACATTTACAAGGTATGTGGTATGAAATGTTCATTTGTGAAAGACATAGAGATATTATATTCCATTTTATTTTTTCACTAAACATTCATACTAATTTACTATTCTTATATTAGGTGGGTGACATCCAAGGAGATCTGTGAATGTGAAGTACCAAAATGGAAGAACGAAATTGCAGAAATTGTATGTATATTTGAGAAGGACCTCCCTTCAAGTTTCATGGACCTACAGGTCCATATACTTATACACCTAGTCGATGACATTGAATTGGCAGGTGTTATAGCAAGATTTGCCTCACCATTGCTATCTTGCACAGAGGGCCTTTTTCCATTTCTCTATGCAGACTTATCAACCCCCTTTTTGATAAATCCAGAGACAAAATTATATATTTTTCCACATATACGCTACCTAACTTCTTTGCAAGATGCGTATACGCTTGCTGCTCCACTACAACTCGTGTATATCGGGATTGTGCCAGAAAATACAAAAGGAGGTTGGGTTTCCATGTCAAAAAAAATGATCTCTGATCTTTGGCCTTCCATACACTGGAAACATTCCGACTCAGCCCTTCATTTGCATTCTAGAGGCTATAAGAGCACAATTTAGAGCTATGGAAAAAGGAGAGAGAAAGCATTCAAATTTGAGAGAAAATTTTCTCTGGAGAAATTACTTCATATTGAGTCTGCATCCCTTTGTTCCTCAAGTCTGAACACAGTGTTCAGCCCCCAAGCTCTTTCCTTATTGTTGAGAGGCCTCATTACCTCTTTGCTATGAGCTTGCCTTTGGTGGAGGATTGAAGTGGTGGAGACCTAGTTGGAGGGAACTTGGTTTCTTGGTTTCAAACCATGCCGACACAGAAGTCTGTAATGTTGATACTTCTGTTGATCAATTATTAATAGAAATACTCATTTCCCATCCTATTGATGTCTTGCAAATATATGATTATTATCCATGGGCATGTTTGTAATGTTTATTAATGGATTGTGCTATCTGATGTGCTAACTCATTTTATATATTGTCACTATATACTTTCATCGCTTGTTTGTTGAGAACTTCTTGCAGGTGTAAAGCTTTGGGTCAAAGTGCTCAACGGTGGAACGACATCAAACGATTGGATCAAGGTAGGCTTCTTCCTTATATTGCACATTAGTTTATATAGCACATGATGGAATTGAGTTGATTTCTGCAATCATACATGTTTGTTGTGGTTTACGCTTGACCATAGAGAGTTTTTCCCTTGTAACAGAATTGGCGACTC
This sequence comes from Picea mariana, assembly GCA_032191745.1. Taxonomy (NCBI): domain Eukaryota; kingdom Viridiplantae; phylum Streptophyta; class Pinopsida; order Pinales; family Pinaceae; genus Picea; species Picea mariana. The sequence continues at coordinate 20,376 of JASDQU010440116.1, read as the reverse complement.
CATTGGGGAGAGATCTTCCTTCTAAGGGTTGAAGTATTTTTCCTTCTTACATTGCTCTTTTTCCTTTTTATTTCTTATCGTATCACAATTGGACAGAGTCTGTTCACTTTGGGTCTGAGTTTTCATCCCTTTTAACCTTGCCCAACCTTATTTTAAAAGATATACACCCTTTTTTCACTGATAACCGCGTGTATACACTTGTTGTCCCACTACAAGAGGTGTATATACACCCTTTTCTCTTGAACATGAGTGTATACCACTTCCCCCTTGTTTTTTTTCTTGGTTTAGCAACTGTTGGGTAGGTTTTGAGGATCACTGAGCCTTCTTAGGTCTCTATGGTACCTGTTGAGATTATCTGGGCTGACAGGAAACCTTTTTGGAGTTGAATTTTTGGGTGGCGTCTTTCTCTTTGTTTTCCGTTTTTAATTTGTCCTTGGTAGTTGGGTTGTATGCTTAGATGCTTTGTATTATGCTCGAGTGATTGCTTTTATACATAGTAGAATTTATATATCAAGTCGCTTATTAGTCCATGCATTTTCTTTTTAATACATTGAAAATACAACAAAAATAGGTATTTTGCATTGGTTGGTATTTTTTGTCTTGGAACCTTTATCATTAGCTTAGCATATTTAGCAAAAGATTGCATTTTACTTCTAAGTTGTAGAGTTAAAATTGAAAATTGCAATTTTTTTCTTTAGCATATCATTCACTGAAAAGTTAAAGTTAGGCTTTGCATTATATCTATTTTTATTTTTATGCAAAGTCATAACACCATGAGTTTCATTTCCATACCTCTTTGAGTAATCACGACCAATAAAATTTACTCTTTAAACTAAAATTGATTAGTCACGATTTTATTTTTTTTAGGGTGCACAAACTAGCCTAGGATTTAGTGCCTTGGAATAGAATTTTGTGAGTAAACTTCTCCAAGGCAATTAAATCAACTTATGTGTCTGAGACAGGGAGTTGAGAAATCCATTGTATAATTGGTAATATCAGGAGGCTCCGCTCACCGGAGTTAAGCACGAGGTCACACAAAGTTTTTTGAAGGGATAACCCCTAGATACTCACCTAGTGTCAGAGATATTTCTGTGGATTTATTCGTATTTGGGAATCTTGCTAGTATCCATACCTCCATGAGAGGCGATACTTTCAAGGTTTCGAGCTTTGCTACCCTTCCCATATGGTAATCCAGACTTATGATTGTTCACCTGTGCATCGGTTATACAATGGTTGATTAGTTTCTTGACTTAGGTTTCTCATAGGTTACTTGCAGGGGTTATTCTACTTGTATCTTGAGTCAGATAGGGGTCAGACAACACACAACCTTTATGGAAGATTACCTCTCTGGGGGGATCTGACCGACTGGTTGTTAAGCCTACGAGGGTCCTTATAACTGACTATGTTACCTCTAAACTTTAGCAAGGAGTCTCAGGTCCCTCTTGGACGAGGCATACCTTCTTTAGCGAGGGAGGCCACTCAGCCACTTTAGCCCGTTTGCATGCATATTGACCGTTTGAATTTTTAGTCTGCTCTTTGATTACTAGTTGACCCTATGACTTTGGTTTTTGGTTTCATCATCATGGATAGCAGAGTGCCTTTTAATCCTCCATTCACCGCTACCCCCTCCATGATGCCTCCTCATTTCATGGGGGTAGACCCTTCTATCTTCTACAATGGTATGCACGATTACAACACTCAATCTGCACCTTGGGTCTCTAGTCATTTTTCTGTTGATATACCTTCCCACGTGCAACCCCCTTCTACTTATATGAACCCTAGCATTGGATCTGGGGGAACCATCGCTCCCATGCCCACTTCTTCGTTTGATATGAATCATTTTCCCATGGGAGGTTGGAACATTCCACCTTATGGATCCAATCCTAGCTATGCTCTTTTAGGATCCAGTGCTCAGATGGCTGCTTATTACACCCCGCCCATGTATCTTTCATCTGCCATGTCGGTCCCTTTAAACACTTTTTCTGCACCAGGTCCTCAAATACCCCTAGGTCTTCCATATGGGGAGAATCAATTTTATAATTTAGGCTACCCTCCTTATGGGACACCCTCACAAGGGGGAAACATATATCCTCACTTGAATAATTCTTATCCTACCTCGGTCTCTTTGCAGACCTCAGTGCAGGGATGATTTTAAGGATGGAAATTTATTTTAAAATGTAGAAACCTTGGCGAATCTTAGTAATCCTTCATATGCCAGCTATAAATGTTTGGCGATATTTTTGTAAAAATATTCAAATTTCTAAGGATTCTATATAGTTTGTATAAACTTTTGGCGATTTTTAAGGTAAAATAATTTTATCCTATAGAATTTGGGCGAATCATTTTTAGAATAACGAATCGTTTTTTGGGAAAAACCATGGAAAATTAGCCCATGAGCGAAATTTAGCCCCTAAAATCATCCATGCCTCAGTGATGATGCCTGTTCAGACCTCTTCAGACCACCTTGGCATAAACCACCATGTTTCTAGGCCAGGACAGGGAGTATACCAGGATCCTTTCTGGCTTGCAATGTTTCAGAATCAATCTTTTCTGGGACCTTGGAATCAAATACCTCCATCTATCACCAGCCTAATCACTATAAGCCACACCAGTGCACCATCACCCACCTCTACTAGTCATGTCAGAGATGAATCGACACTTTCTACAAATCATGTTGACAACTCGCTTCCAACATATGCCAATTATGTTGGGGGCACCATCCTTTTCACCCTGAATCATAGCCGTGTCACGTCTTTGACTCCTATTCCTCATACAGGAGACGACTCTCCTTCCTCATCTAGTCCCATCGAGAAACCTAGACGTCTTAGACGTAAGCCTAAATTATTTTGCAGGACTTGTGAAGGAAGCCATCTTACTCGCTTATGCCCAGTGACTGCCGGGATACTAGAGGCGTGGGGCTCGCCCAAAAGCCCTTCGAAATCTGAGACACTCATGGTTCCTCCTCACACCACTTCACCTTTAATGATCCTAGCGGTCTCACTGTCGAGATTTTCCTCTGACCTCACCCCCTCCCCGGAAGGTGAAATGTCTCCTGCCCCCGTTACCATGCATCCTCTTCAACCTATAATTGAAGAAGTGACCATGCCGATGCCTTTTATGGTCAAACCAACTCTCCCTGAAAAGAGTGATGCACCCTCCAGTCACGTCATCAACATTCCAAGTCTTTCCCCTTATGAACAAGAGAAATTCATTCTTCCTCCGAATACTCTCTCTCTGAACTCTGACAAGGTCCCCTTCGACTGGGACGACCTGACAGGATATCCCATACCCCCACCTATGTCTGTTCCATTAAGATACATTATTCGAACCATAGCAGAGACTATGTACTCCGTTATCACTTCCTCCTCCTTGAGTGGGAGAGATTTGGGCTTTCCCAAGCTTTTGTCAGCTATCCACAGAATACTAACTTTCAGCAGAAGGTCGGGATGGGAGCCTTGGCCTCCCCCTTCACATGTTGATTAGACAAAAAACATGAGTCTTAGCTAAGATATTTTCTGAATCATTACTAAAAATTGAAAAGATTGTTGAGTGATTTGTCCCTTTCACACTCATTAAAATTGGATTTGAAAGATCATGAGTCTTAGTTAAGCTCTTTTCCGACTCACTATCAAAAATGGAAAAGATCGCCGAGTAAACTTGTCTTCTTCACACTCGTAAATTGGATTTGAAAAAATGTCTATTTGGTACAAGTTTACCCCTTTTTCACACCAAGTAGACTAAAAGATATAAAAAATGACATTTTTGGCGTTAAATTGTGATTGCATCTCATGCCCTTGCTTGCAGTATTAAGCCTTTAGTCGGTTCTCACTTTGCATTATAAACCATGGCCCAAGCAGTTTGCATCCTCAACCAAGCATATCCTTGTCTATATCCTTCGCAATTTGACACCCTATACCCTGGAGGGAATATCACCCCAAGTGTCCATATCTCGCATGCATTTCCTTGCATTGAGCATAGGTACATTCCACTGCTGGAACTATTTTTGCTTACTTGCGACACTCGTTCCCTCCTTTGTATCATAGCATTCACTTGTTATGAAAAAAAAAAAAAAGACGAGCGGGAAGGGAGTACTATATTGTAATTGGAAGTAGTCATGTCGCCTTTGAACAGAGCACAAAGTTATTGAGTCCTTTCGTCATCATAATTTTGGGTTACAAAATTTTCTCTATCGATTGGTTAATCTTCCAACCACTATAGAGAACATTATGGATGCCTCCTGCATCTATTTGTCAAATCATTAATTCTATGCTGCCAGAGTCCACCGTATGTCTCGCCTCTTGTTCAAAGGAAGTCTATCAACCTGTGTTGGACACTCCTCATAAATATGGACTTCACATGTCGGCCATATCCTTAGTTTGTCTCAGAATCACATGATACTTTGGTCTTATGATGCACCCTGGCCCTACTTTCATCATTGGTAGGTCACCTTGAACCCAACAATCAACATTTCATCATGGGTTGTTGACTGGGTGGTTTCCCTTGTGTTCGATGGCAAGACATCTATTCACACTATGGGATTCGTGCAGTGTCTTGGACGCCATTAGCCTTATTGGTGGTTTCCTCGCCTTTGCCAACAATTTTCATCACTGGCTGCTATTCAGAGGGTCTTTTTCGTGTACCACTTGAATTTGGCACACGCAGAAGATGCACAGGGTCGTTGGTTCGTGAACATGTTCTTCATCCGATCTCCACCAAATCATGAAGCTCCTACTTTGTTCCTCATGCTGACTGATGAGAGATGCCTTAATTCTCTCCTTTCATCGGGTCTCTTTCCATCAACGTCAGCTCATGTATTCTGGATGTGAGACTTAGAGTTTTATGAGTACCTTGAGGTTTGCAGTCATTAGTCGTAGTCTCTCTCGCCATTGACAGATGGGAATACATCAGTGTCTCCTGATCAATGGATCTCTGAAATGTTCGACACCAGTTCCTTTATTCACATTTGTAGAGATGTACTCGGTGCCTTGATACCTACTTTCATCATTGGTAGGCTGTCTTGCGTTTGTTAACAATATACCTCAATGATTGGTAATCAAACGATGTCTTATTGTGTTCGACCTCAACTCATTTATTCACATGATGTAGACTTGCACCATTGGCATATTGTATTGAAGACTTGAAGACATCACTTTGTAGACACAACTTTCCTGAGTTGTTGCTTCCATTTCATCGGACCAATACCTATTTGACTTCAGCGATCATGGGAGATTAGATTGTACTCCATGGTATACAGATATCTTCAGATTGATTTTGAGACTGGTTTCACTGGGCCTTGTTTGTGACTATGACAACTATTGGCATGTAACCACATTTATATTTTCCTACTCATGGCCATGAACACTTGTTGGTATATTTTCCACATGGATCTGCATTGTATTTTTGGCAACCATATATGCAAAGTCAGTGCATAATGTAATGAACAATTGAGTTTGTCCAGCTGGTTCTCTACCACTCCACCTCTGGATTATTTATAATGTATTTCTGCCATCACAGATACTCCTCTGATCTCACACATTAGGGGGCATCTGTTATAGCAAGATTTGCCTCACCATTTCTATCTTGCACATAGGGCCTTTTTCCATTTCCCTATGTAGACTTATCAACTCCCTTTTTGATAAATCCAGAGCCAAAATTATATATTTTTCCACATATATGCTACCTAACTTCTTTGCAAGATGTGTATACGCTTGCTGCTCCACTACATCTCGCTTATCAGGATTTGTGCCATAAAATACAAAATGAGGTCGGGTTTCCATGTCACGACAAATGATCTCTGACCTTTGGCCTTCCATATACTGGAAACGTTTTGAATGGTCCTTTTAGTCGCATTCTGGAGGCTATAAGAGCACAATTTCTAGCTATGGAAAAAGGAGAGAGAAAGCATTCAACTTTGAGAACAAAGTTACTCTGGAGAAATTACTTCATATTGATTCTGCATCCCTTTGTCCCTCAAGTATAAACACAGTGTTCAACCCGCAAGCTCTTTCCTTATTGTCGAGAGGACCTCATTACCTCTTTGCTATGAGCTTGCCTTTGGTGGAGGATTGAAGTGGTGGAGACCCAGTTGGAAGGAACTTGGTTTCTTGGTTTCGAACCATGCCGACATGGAAGTCTGTAATGTTGATACTTTTGTTGATTAATTATTAATAGAAATACTCCTTTATCGTCCTATCGATATCTTGCAAATTTATGATTATTATCCATGGGCATGTTTGCAATGTTTATTAATGGATTGTGCTATCTGATGTGCTAACTCATTTTATATATTGTCACTATATACTTGCATTGCTTGTTTGTTGAGAACTTCTTGCAGGTGTAAAGCTTTGGGTCAAAGTGCTCAGTGGTGGAACGACATCAAATGATTGGATCGAGGTAGGCTTATTCCTCGTATTGCACATTATTTTATATAGAACATGTTGGAATTGAGTTGATTTCTACAGTCATACCTGTCTGTTGTGGTTTACCCTTGGCCATGGAGAGTTTTTCCCTTGTAACAGTGGGTGTCGTATCAACAAGGTGGGTGTTTTTCTTTGAGAGGTATATGAAAACTCTAAAAAGATATGTCTGATAAAAGGCACATCCAGAGGGTTGTATGGTTGAAGGGTATGTATTGAATGAAGCATTTTTCTTCCTATGTGAATTCCTTGGTAAGGATTTAGAATATGGGCCATGCTTCTGGGATGAAGAACGAGCATCATATATTATTGATGGAGAAAAACCACAATCTAATGGTGTTCAAATATAAATTAGTAAGTAAATTCATGATCATTAATGTGGTTTTTTTCCTTGCAATCATTAATTTTCTCTGCAATTTATTTATCAAATTAACTGCATAACATTTGGAGTTTGAAATAAACATGTTGACATGTAATAGGTGTAGACGAAAGTCCAATACTCAACAAGTTCATTTTGTACCACATGGACTTTATGAACAAATGGATTGATTTGTATGATAAAAAGAGAGAAGAAGTGTTATAAGCAAGGAGACAGTTTAAGATATCCAACCCAAGGAATACTCCACTTCCCAGTGATCTACTTGGGATTGGGGAAAATATTGCACTCTAGAATGGGTTACTTAACAAATTCAAAATCAAATAGAAGATGAAGATATAGATTCAAACATAACAAAATATGAAATCAACATGTGTAGAGGATGTGAATGAAAGGTACAGTTGGAATTTTACAAAATGTTGTTTCCTTACAATTTTGACACTATTAACTCTTTTAATATTCGTCATTATATTTGTTTTCACCGAAATAAATGGTCTTTCATAGGTGAGGAAATATCCTGCAATCTGTGCATATGGGAGACATTATCATGTAGAAAGTGTAGATGTAAAGAGATGACCCTTTGATTGTGGTATCATGGTTGAGTTCAAGAAATTCAGTCAAGCATGCTCAAAAGATAAGAATATTATTGAAGGGAATCTACAATATGTTGAAAAAATCCAAGAAATTATTGAGTTGGATTACCGCTCTTTTAAATGTTATATTTTTAAGTGTAGATGGTATGAAGTATTTGGGAGGACATGGAGACATGATACCCATAGTGGATTGTTTTCTATAGATTCCTTAAGGTTCCTACTGGAGGATAAGGAGCCTTATGTTCTACCAATTCACTGTGAGCAGGTATTTATTTAACTCAAATAAGAAGCAATAGTGATAATTAATATATTGATTCATATTTTATTGTGATAATATATATATGTTTTTATTAATCAATAAAAGTGTTATAATATATGTTTAATATATGTATGCCGTTCATGTGCAGGTGTTTTTCTATGAAGATATTTTGGACCCGAAATGGATATTTTTCATACATTATGATCCAAGATTAAGGCATGTATTTGACGATGCATCAGTGGATATTGATAAAAACAATGATGTCCAACAAAATGAGAGAGAGGCATTAGAGAACACCGAATAAATTAACATCCATAATGATGTTGAAGATGGTTATGTTCAGGTACAAGAAGAAAACAATCCAGAGTTAGATGATGTTATGGAAGACAACAATATGGATGGTATAGAAAATGATGATCCAAATACATATGGTAACAATATAGATGGTCTACAGTCAAATTTCAATGATGACGAAGATGATGCAGGTCAAGATGAGGATGAGGATAATATTAAATACTTGAAAGAACATATGAACATTGACAATGATACACTAGATGAAATTGTTTCAAACAATAATGTTAATGACCAAGACTTCTAAATTTTCAGAATTATTTGTAATCCCATTTTTAAAATGTTGGTTCTTATGGCCCAAACTTTCATGAAATGCTTTAGTATTATCTATGATGATACAAATTACCTATTTAAATATCTTTAAAGTGTTCAATATTTTCTATGAATTGTTGGCAAAAAAAAGGAATACTTGGATAAGAGTTAGCATGGTTAGTGGTCATTTATTGGCAATTGTTAAAAAATATAATTAAATATATCGTATATGTAAATCAATGTAAATACCGATGATTAGGATAATTAATGTATCCAAATTTTGTTCATTAATTTATATTTAAAAAAAAATTGAAATATTTCACTAAGCCTAAACCTAAGACCTTAGCCTTTATACCATCTAACCCCTAACCCATTGAAACATGGATGCTATTGAAGATTATGTGGGGAGATCAGACATCCTTGAGTCTTAAAAACCTCCCATACCATCAAGGCATGTGCCTAGTATAACCATGTAAAAGTTCGACTCATACAGACACAGCTTGGAGAAATTTCAACGTTGGCCTCATTCACTGCTAACCATGTAGGGTAGATGAATGTCATTAAGCCCTTCATCCGATATAATCCATAACCCATTGACAATTAAACCACTTGCATGTTGGACCCTATAAAATTATTTTGGGTTGTCTCAACTTAATAGAATCATGGTTTAATCATCTCGAAGAATGCCACAAGGAAACGACAAATACATGGAAATTGGCATTTTCATTAGGTTTTGTTGTAAAGATGGATATGTCAGGTTTGATGTTTGTTGGCATGGATGGTGAAATTGGGTCATGATGAATATGATGATGATGATGATGAAAATTACAACCATGATGATGTCAATGATGAAGATAATGATTTCCCTGAGTCTTAAAACCTTCCCATACCGTTAAGGCACACGCCTAGTCTAAACATGTAAAATTTCAACGCATACAGTTACATTTTGAAAACATTTCAACATTGGCCCCGTTCACTACTCACTGTGCGGGGTTGGTGGCTGACATTGGTGATGGGCATGTTGTAAGTTCCATAAAATTTCAAGAGAGTTCCGAAAAATATTCTACAAATGGAAATGACAGATGATGACATGATACATCAATGATGAACATTGATGCAAACATACTGGACGATCTCAAAGATTATGTGGGGACATTAGAAATCCTTGAGTATTGAAACCCTCCCATACCTTCAAGGCAAGTGCCTAGTATAACCACATCAAATTTTGATGCATATAAGCACATATTGAAGAAATTTCAATGTTCGCCCCATTCACTGCTCACTATGTGGGGTCGGTGCATGACATTTGTAATGGGTGTATTGGAAGTTCCTTGACATTTCAAGAGAGTTCCAACAAGGATTCTATAGATGGAAATGATGAATGATGACAATGAGATGTCCATTATGAACGTTGATGTAAACATGGTTGATCTCAAATATTATGTGGGAACATCAGACATCCTTGAGTCTTGAAACCCTCCCATACTATCAAGGCATGTTTCTAGTCTAACCAGGTCAAATTTCAATGCATACAGGAACAGATTGAATAAATTTCAATGTTGGCCCCATTCACTGCTCACTGTGGGGGGTCAGTGGAAGACATTTGTGATGGGTGTATTGGAAGTTCCATGACATTTCAAGAGAGTTCTGACAAATATTATACAAATGGAAATGACAGATGATGACAATGATACATAAATGATGAACATTGATGAAAACGTACTGGATGATCTCAAAGATTATGTTGGGGCATTAGACATCCTTGAGTCTTGAAACCACCCCATACTGTCAAGGCACATGTCTAGTCTAATCGCATCAAATTTCGATGCATAAAGGAACCGTTTGAAGAAATTTCAACGTTGGTCCCATTCACTTATCACTATGTGGGGATGGTGGGTGACATTTTTCGTGGGTGTATTGGAAGTTCCATGACATTTCAAGAGAATTATGACAACGATTCTACAAATGGAAATGAAAAATGATGAAAATGATATGTCAAAAATGAATTTTGATGCAAATGTGGACGATATCAAAGATTATGTGGGGACATCAGACATACTTGAGTCCTTAAACCCTGCCATAATGTCAAGGCATGTGTCTTGTCTAACTACATCAAATTTTGACACATACAAGAATAGTTTGAAGAAATTTATATGTTGGTCCCATTCAATTCTCAATGTGTAGGGTTGGTGGATGACATTTGTAATAGGTGTATTGGAAGTTCCATGAAATTTTAAGATAGTTTTGACAAATATTATATAGATGGAAATAAAGAATGATGACAATGAGATGTGCATGATGAACGTTGATGAAAATATCAATGATATCAAAGATTATGTGGGGACATCATGCATCCTTGAGTCTTGAAACCCTCCCATACTGTCAAGGCATGTGTCTAGTATAACCATGCCAAATTTTGACGCATATAGGAATAGTTTGAAGAAATTTCAACATTGGCACAATTCACTGCTCATTGTACGAGGTCGATGTAGGATGACATTTGTGAAGGGTTTATTGGAAGTGCCATGACATTTCAAGAGAGCTATGACAAAGATTCTATAGATGGAAATGGTGAATTATGACAATGAGACATCCATTATATTGAACGCTGATGTAAACATGGACGATCTCAAATATTATTTGGGGACATCAAACATCCTTAATTCTTGAAACCCTCCCATACCATCAAGGTAACTATCTAGTCTAACCATGTCAAATTTCGATGCATACAGACACATATTGAAAAAATTTCAAATTTTTCCCCATTCACTGCTCATTGTGAAGGGTCGATGGAGGATATTTGTGATTGGTGTTGGAAGTTCCATGACATTTCAATAGAGTTACGACAACGATTTTATAGAAGGGAATGATGAATGATGACAATGAGACGTTCATGATGAACATTGATGCAAATGTGGACAATCTCAAAGATTATTTGGGGACATCATACATCCTTGATTCTTGAAACTCTCATATACTGTCAAGGCATGTTTCTAGTCTAACCATGTCAAATTTCGACACATACAGGAACATATTGAGGAAATTTCAACATTGGTTCCATTCACTTCTCACTATGCGGGGTCGGTGCATAAAATTTGTGATGGGTGAATTGTAAGTTCCATGACATTTTAAGAGAGTTCCAACAAAGATTCTACATATGGAAATGCCGAATGATGATAATGAGACATCCATTATGAAAGTTGATGCAAACATGGATGATCTCAAAGATTATGTGGGAACATCAGACATCCTTGAGTCTTGAAACCATCCCATACCGTCAACGCATATGTCTAGTCTAACCATGTCAAATTTCGATGCATACAAACAAAGCTTGAAGAAATTTCAATGTTGGCCCCATTCATTGCTCACTGTGAGGGATCAGTGGAAGACATTTGTGATGGGTGTATTGGAAGTTCCATGACATTTCAATATATTTTCGACAAATATTCTACATATTGAAATGATGGATGATGACAATGAGATGTGGATGATCTCAATGATTATGTGTGGGGTCAATGGATGTCATTAATACCTTGACCATATATAATCCCTAAGCAATTAACCATTAAACTTCCTAACCCCTAAGCCCCAAATATATTATCCCTTGACCCTTAATCCCTTAAACTATAACCCTTAATCCCTAGACCCCAAATCCCTAAATCACATAATCCCCAAAGCCCCTATCCTCTTAACCCCCCAAAACTCAACAAATTAACTATTTAGGCACATTAGGAGTTAAATTGGAAGTCAAACTAGAAGCTAAAAAGGAATCTAATCTGGAAGCTAAACTGGAAGATAAATTGGAAGCTACATTGGAAACTAAACTAGGTGCTAATTGGGGTGTTAACTAGGTCACTAAATAGGGAGATAAATATGGAGCTAACTTGGGCGTTAAATAGGGCGCTAAACTAAATGCTAATAGCGCCTAGATTAGCGCCAACTTGTGTTGATCAATGCAAATAACACCATAAATAACACCCTCTCAATAAATAGCATCAACTGTAGTAAAAAAATGGAGAAAAAAACATTAAAAAAACCAGTGGAAGCAAAAAAGGGAGCTAAAAAGGGATCTAACCATAGGGATTTGTTGTAGTGAAAGGAAACATCAAAGTGAATTTGGGTAGTTACATTGTTTAAATATAGTGGTATTTTGTTTTTGAATGGAAAGTGAATACTTAAAAAGGTATATCTTCATCCCACATCTTGCCAAATATTTGCAATGATCATGTAACTCCAAATCTAAATCGCCTAGTTTCCTGTCCTCTTGCAATAATTGCAAATATGTGACTAAGAATTTTCAAGAGTGAAATGGAAGAGGAACAAGGGGCAATGGCATATTTTTTTTTAACATTTAAGTTTATTACATTTACAATTTTTAATAAATGTAAGTTTAAAATGGATATTTTATAAGTTTCATATAGTGTTGAAGTTTATCTTTCTCATCACCAAAAAAATTGGATATTTTCATTGTTCTTCAATTTAAATTTGTATAAATTAATAACCTATCAATTTTAGGTTAAAAAAATAGAAATAAATTAGAGGAGTTTATATTTGGATCATCCACAAACATTAAAAAAAACAAATGATTAATTTATAATAAACACAATTAACTCAATAATAAACATTAAAAAAATCATTTGGTTTATCCAAATTCCTTTAAAAATTACATTCAAGTTACATGGTCTAAACCCTCTTAAAAGTTGAAAGTTCTACAAATTTCAATATAATACCAATTAATAGATTTAATTTATTAATAGAATTTGGATAGAAAAATAATATTTATTTTCAAATGGAAATTGGAGATCATTTATTTTGATAGGAAGGAAGAAAACCGTCTGGCTGGAGTGAGAGCGGCGAGGTATCTAAAAATGTGGTGCTAATTGGAGAGAGCCTGGATCGTTGTCAAATCTTCTTGATTTGAGTATCTATTGGAGATTGTTCTTCCCACCTGTGAAATCTATGTCCACAATCCCTTTTCTCATTGGGATCGGTTCATTGTTCTCTTCTTGGCCTCCAAATGCCTTTAACCCTAGATGAATATGGACATATCATATAAAATATTGTGTATGTCAGATTTTTTAGGAAGGGACTATGTGTGATTAGTGAAGGTTTGGATTTCCATTCCCTGGGTTTGTAACATCCCGCTCTTGTGAGCACATGTTATCGAATTATTCTTTGAGGACACTTGCATGCACATGATCCAGTTTTAGCATATGGTTGTTTGTTCGCTTATGGATTCTTATGATGATGTTGATGGATTATGATGTTATGTTAATTAATATCTATGTATTGACAGATGCTATTGACAAGTTTCCCCTAAGTGTGCAAGACACTTGATATATTGAGGATGTCGATGGAATCAATGGACCTCCTTGGAATCCGAATTGAGTTAGGGAGTGGACTGTATTGGTTTAGATATTTTTATTTATGCATATGTGACATATGATTGGGTATATTATGATGTTGTTTATGGATCATTGACATGGTTTCGTTGATGGATGCAGAATGATGATTTCTTGCTAACTAGACTCACATGAGTAAAAGGGGCATGCACAACAACCAGATATTGAGGGAGAGGTGTGGTAGCAGCCCTGCCATAGCCTACTATCACTCTCGTCGTGGCTCGAATTGTAGGTTAACGATTACCTAGTTTGAGAGATCCACGATGTCATGAGGGCAGACTGAGATAGTCGCTCACAAAGATTCTAAGGGGCACACAATAAGGAAGCATCCTTATTACTTAGAGTCCCTTAGTCTCTCACAAGGTTGCCTGATGGAGTATTGATTCCAAGGGTTGGCCAACTACCAAAACCAGTCAAAGGTGAGTGGCACCCTTGGAGCACATAGTGCGTCTTGAAGGGAATGTTGTGTAATATAAGTTTGAATCAGAGGAGAGTGCCACCCTTGGAGCACACAGTGCATCTTGAAGGGCACGTCGCGGTATAAAAAAATGAGTCAATGAACCTAGGTGGCATAGAAAACGCGAGTGAATGTTAAACCTTAAAACCTTCAGCACCTATCAAAATAATTAATTGGTTAATTAATTAACTAAAGAACGAACTGATTAAGCATAATCCCTAATGGTCTAGGTGTTCACAAATAAATATTTAACTAAGCCTAAGTCTAAGTGAGTGATAAGACCAAAAACTAAAAATTTTAAATTAAATGATGAGGGGATGAAATAAATCAAATTAAGAATAAATGAAAATAAAAATAAATCCTAAGGAATGATTAATACACTTGTGCAAGTAAATACTCATTTAGAATTTTAGTTGAGAAGGGAATAAAGCATAACTGTGTAATCATAGAAAGGTATCTATTCTAGTCTAAATTAAACTAAACTAATTTTTAGAAAGGTGTCAGTCATTAAAGGGAAAATAGAGGGAATAAAGGGACAGCTAGGAGTAATTTTAAGAGCACTTTTAGGATGGGTGAGGGAAATTGACATATAATTAAATTAAATGGTGTATTTATTGGTGAAACTAAGGCAACGGGCGACAAGTGTATAGGGGGAGTAATTCCTAATTGATTAAAAAAAATGAATTAAATGTGCAAGTGGAAAGTGGTCACTAAGAAAAATTCTATAAAAGAAATGACTGAGAGGAGGAATGGATCATGATTGGTTTGAGTAAGGTTATGCTGCAGAAATTCTGATTGGTTTTACTTGTGAGAGTTGGGATACTCATCTCGGGAAAGAGAGTGGTAGCTCTACCTTGCGAGCTGAGATGGGAGCTAGAGAC
>JASDQU010440115.1:60806-75449 GCA_032191745.1 Picea mariana | reverse complement strand
TCAAGAACAAGTATCCTCTGCCAAGGATTGGTGATCTTTTTGATCAGTTGAAGGACGCAAAAATATTTTCAAAAATAGATCTCAGATCTGGATATCACCAAGTGAGAATAAAGGATGAGGACATTAGCAAGATCGCCTTTAGAACAAGGTACGATCATTATGAATTCACAGTGGTGTCGTTTGGACTGACAAATGCACCTGCTGTTTTCATGTGCTTAATGAATGGAGTGTTCAGAAATTATTTGGACAAGTTTGTCATAGTCTTCCTGGACGATATCTTGGTGTATTCCAAGATAGAGGAAGAACACGAGAAACACCTAAGGATGGTGCTGCAGGTGTTGAGACACCAGCTGTACGCAAAATTGAGCAAGTGCTATTTTTACCAAAGGCAGATCCATTACTTGGGACACATTATATCTGAAGAAGGGATCACTGTGGATCCTGAAAAGGTAGAGACCATTCGAGAATGGCCAGCACCAAGGAATGTGGCAGAAGTTAGATATTTTATGGGTCTGGTGGGCTACTATAGGAGATTCATAGCTGGATTCTCAAAGATAGCTCATTCTATCACTTCCTTGCAAAGGAAGGAGAAGAAGTTCCAGTGGACTGAAGAATGTGAGAGCAACTTCTAGCGATTGAAGCAGCTGCTAACTAGTGCTCCAATCCTAAAGATTTCAGATCCAAATAAGGACTACGTAGTGTGCACAGATGCGTGTAAGGAAGGGCTGGGAGGAGTTCTCAGCCAAGAGGGATTTGTAGTCTGTTATGAATCCCGAAAGTTGAAGGAGCATGAGAAGAATTATGCCACTCACGATTTAGAGCTAGCAGCAATCGTCCACACCTTGAGGAAATGGAGACATTACCTCATGGGCAAGAGATTTGAGTTGATAATAGACCATAACGGTCTGAAGTATTTATTTGATCAGCCGACCTTAAATGCCACGCAAATCAGATGGCTGGAGTTTCTGTGCGAATATGACTTTGATATCAAGCATATCAAAGAGAAAGAAAATAAGGTGGCTGATGCACTCAACAGAAAAGTGCACGAATTACATGCTACAACCATTAGTATGTACCGTACTGAGATGAAAGACAGAATTTTGGAAGCTGCAAGTACTGACTTGCAATACAAAAGTCTTGTAGCAAAGCTACAACAGCGTGAGAAACCACAGACCAAGGAAAGTTACACCTTCGGAACTGATGGTTTACTTTTGTATGAAAACAGAGTGTATGTACCTAATTTCCGAGAATTGAAGCTGGAAATTCTAAAGGAGATGCATAATGTGGCTTATGTTGGACATCCTAGATATCAAAAGACTATGGCAGCAGTCAAAAGCCATTATTTTTGACGAGGTTCAAGAAAGAAATCGCTGAATACATCGCCAGATGTATGGGGTGCCAAAAGGTTAAGGATGAGCATAGGCACCCAGTAGGGTTGCTGCAGCATTTACCCATTCCGGAGTGGAAATGGGACGTGGTAACAATGGATTTTATCACTGGACTACCTAGAACCATCAAGCAACATGCTTCAATCATGGTGGTGGTGGACAAGCTTACTAAAGCTGCCCATTTTATTCCACTGAAAACCACCCACAGGGCAGCTGATGTTGCTGATATCTTTTGAAAAGAAGTTGCACTCTTGCATGGGATTCCTAAGACAATTGTGTCTGATAGGGACCCGAAATTCACTTCAAATTTCTGGAAGGGACTGTTCAAAGGATTCGGAACGAATCTGAACTTTAGTACAACGTATCATCCTGAGTCTGGTGGATAGACAGAGAGAGTAACTAGAGTAATAGAAGACATGCTGAGAATGTATGTGATGGATAAACCATCAAGGTGGGAAGACTACCTGCATTTGGTAGAATTCGCCTACAATAATGGGTATCATGCATCACTGAAGATGAGCCCATTCGAAGTGCTTTATGGAAGAAAGTGAAACACTCTAGTGAGATGGGATAATCTAGCTGACAGAGTAGTAGTTGGGCCTGAGCTTCTCAAAGAGATGGAAGATCAAATGATAAAAATTAAACATAATCTAAAAGCTGCCTAGGACAGGCAGAAAAGTTACGCTGATAGTAACAGAACCCATAGAGAATTCAAAGTGGGTGGCCATGTTTTCCTGAAGGTGAAAACTAATAGGAGTTCCCTGAGGTTGGGAATTTGTGCCAAATTGGTAGCAAGATTTTGTGGGCCATTTGAAATCTTGGAAAGGATTGGGCCAGTTGCATACATGCTTGCACTACCTGCATCTATGACTGTGC
Organism: Picea mariana; assembly: GCA_032191745.1. Taxonomy (NCBI): domain Eukaryota; kingdom Viridiplantae; phylum Streptophyta; class Pinopsida; order Pinales; family Pinaceae; genus Picea; species Picea mariana. The sequence continues at coordinate 73,185 of JASDQU010440115.1, read as the reverse complement.
ATAATGTATTTCATGTTTCACTGCTTAAGAAATATGTACCTGATGCTAATCATGTTATCGATTGGGATGTGATTCAGATGGAACCAAAAGGTGTCCTGCAAGTGCATCATGTGCGCATATTGGACAGGAAAAGCAAACAGCTCCGGAATCGAGCCATGGAGCTTGTAAAGGTCTAGTGGACCTGGTACGGTCCTGAGGACGTGACATGGGAGCATGCAGATGTTATGCGGGTAGAGTACCCGCATATTTTTGAATTTTTTTGAAAAAATCTTGCAGATGCTGTGTAAAGTTGCACTGAGGATAGTGCAAAAATAAGGGGAGGGGGATTGTAGTGTCCCCAAAGCCAAGCCCATTGCAAACCATGTTCTGAAAGAAATTGTAATTATGTTTTATAGGCTGGTGAGCCAAGTTTTTATAAGCTGGTGGCTTATGTGATTGTTAGGCCAGAGAACCTAAGGGTTGGAGGCCAAGGGCTTGATTTTGTACTTGTATGTATGTAGAACATTTAATAAAATTGTAAACATCGCCAGGTGCAGACCGACCACGATGAATGAGTGAAGGGGGACTAAGAATCCATAGAGTGGGCAAGGAATTAGGGGCTGGAAGGTGGAAAAAGGGGCTAAGTGTTGAGCCTAGGGGCTAAGCCTAGGGAGCTTAAGCCTGGGAATAATATTTTAATATTATCCCCAAAAGACATGTGCATTTTATGTTTATCCTAAGTTTTGGTAAGGGAGGACGTACAAGGGTGATGCGTGCTGGTGGAACGCATGCAGTTCCATGGGTGACAAGTGTCAACCCTGACGCATGCGAATAAAACGACCAGGGTGAGCCGTGAGAAGGGTTCCTCCCCCATTCTACCCGATCGTCTGACTGCGTATAGAGCCCGGGATAGTACTACCAACCCGACTCCTGTAGAGAACCTTCGTGCATCCCTGTGATTCAAAAATCCTGTGTCTGGCTCTGAGAAAACCCGTGTGTACATTCCCTGAATGAGAAGCCCGTGTTGATTTTGGGAAAGAGTTTGTGTTTGTTATGGAAAGCTGGTAAACCCCTTCTCTGTTCTAAATCGTGGAGTCTGAATCAACCCCCTGCGTGGATGACTCGTCACGCATCCCTGAGAATCCAGAGTGTGAGTCTATCCCATGTTTCCAGATTGAGAAAATGGAAGTGTCCCATCCCTGCTAAGCCTGGTTATGCTGTTGCACCTGTCTGGAGATGCCCTGGGGTGTTCGTGTCTGGATTCCTATGGATTGTGGTAGACATGTATTGTTTGTTCCTGTGTGACTTGTTGGCCAGTTTGTACAACACTCTCTCCAGGTGAGAGAGGTGGTTGAAGTTGGAAGAATAGGTTGTTGGGCCTATGAGTGACTCCCTCCAGGTGAGAGAGTGCGCAGAGGAAGGAGAGAACTCCTGGAAGGAACCTTGTAGCTGCCATAGAGCTCGGAGACTTCCAGTCCGGCCTGTTCCTGTAACCTAAGGCAAGGGAGATTAGCAGCCGAAGGACTGTCCAGGTGACAGAGAAGGTGTATACTCCTAGGGTGGAACAGGCATGTGGGGAATGAGCGTATGTGGGCAGTGAGCATGGGAGGTTCCTTGGAGAGAATCCCCTTCCTTGTGGTTGTGTTTTTTTTTTTTCCTGTAACCTTAGCCTAGCCTAGATTTCCTTGTCTCGAGGTGGAGCTTAGTCCCAACTCGGGGTTGACCCACTGCTGAGCTGATGAGCAGTGTGGTCTAAGGTTGGGAGGTTCATTGAAGGTCTACACTTGGTTGGTGGATTCTACCACTGTTAAAAGATAAGTATTTGATTATGTTTTAATCATATTTTGCATGACTCTACTGCTTATGATATCATGATTTCCGCTGTGTATTTGAATTAGTATGAAATTCTATGGACTGTTAATTATGGCAGTAACTCATATGAATGCTCTGTGTAGAATGTGTTTATTTGTTTAAATGCATGAGATTTATAATACCTGTATGAGTTATGTTCAAAGTAGTGTTATAAGTTTTCTTTTAAGAGTGATTAAACCTTGGTAGCCAGAAAAGGTGTGCTATAGTTTGGTATCAGAGCAATTAAACAAAGTAGTAGAAGGGTGTGCTATAGTTTGGGATCAGAGCGATTAAACAAAGTAGTAGAAGGGTGTGCTACAAATAAGCCCCCCCTGTTTAATGGAACAAACGTTTCCTTCTGGAAAGTTAGGATGAGAATCTACATAATGAATTTAGGTGCAGATGTCTAGGATGTGGTAAAGACTAGTTATGTAAAGCCAGTTGTACTAGCTAATAAGGATGACAATCTAGAATTCAACTTCAATGCTAAATCTAAGAATGTTATTTCAAGTGGGCTTGTAGAAGAAGAATTTTTCAAAGTCATGCACCGTGACTCAACAAAAGTTATGTGGGACAAGTTGATAAGTAGTTATGAAGGTGATGAAAAAGTGAAAGATGCAAAAATTTAGACTCACAGATTGAAGTTTGAGCAATTAAAGATGGATGAAGACAAAACCATCAGTAAGTAATTCTTACGTATAGAAATACTTGTTAACACTATGAAAGGGCTAGGTGAAACGATAGCTAATTCTTTTCTAATCCAGAAAATATTAAGATATCTTCCTGATAGATTTAACTCAAAGGTCTCTGCTATAGAGGAAATAACTGATCTCAAAAACTTGACACTAGATCAACTTCTTGGAACCCTAACTTCTTATGAAATTAGAATCAACAAAGTTAAATTGACTACAAGAGAGGCATCTTTTAAAGTAGATAAAAAAACAGACTCCGATATAAATGAGATTGAAGCAAATTTTGTGAGAAGACTGAAGAAAGGATCAAGCAAATACAAAGGTAAACTTCCTTTAAAATGTTTCAACTATGGTAAGATAGGTCATTTTCCATATATTTGTCCTCACAAAAGAAAGGATCAGACATATGATGACGAAGAGAAGTACAAACACAAAAAGGTCTATAAAGAGAATAATTTTAAGAAGAAAATCCTTTGTGTAAACAATGATGATGATCCATCAGATGATGAAAGCAGTGAATATTCTATTGAAGATAAAATAAATGATATCATGCTAATAGCATTAGAAGATCTAAACACTGAGGATACAATAAGTGAGTTCACTGACTGTGAAGTAGAAGTATATCTTGAAGGAGAACTTGTCAGTGCCATGGAAGAGATTGAGAGACTCAGAGAAAAGAAAAGAAAACAAAAATAGTTACTGCTCGAGTATGAGAAAACATGCAAGGAACCATCTGAAGAAATTAATATTTTTAAGGTTAAGTTAGAAGAAGCTAACAATATTGAATACATCCTCAAACAACAATTGAAGGAAGCCGAAACAAAAGGTGAAAAATTGGAAGATGAAGTAGTGACTATCAGAAGAGATCTAGAGAAATTTCAGGCCTTATATCATCATAATTTGACAAGTATTAAAGCCTTAGAAGGATTAGCCTCCATTCTGAATCAACAAAGGAATTCAAATTTGAAAACTGGTTTGGGTTATGAAGAGGGATCAAGTAGTGGCCAGCCAAGAAACAAAGAATCCATCAAGTTCGTCAAATCTACAACTACTGACAACAACAAACCTCCAGAAACAAAGGAAGAGAATCAACCACCAAGGAGGAGTGAAGGAAAAGCTACTAGAACTGAATATGAAGAACAAACAAATAATACACTCTCTGCTCAAGAAAATCATCAGCATGGAAGAAATCAACCCTCTCAAAGAGGACAACCATTTTCCACGTTCAAAGATTTTTTCTATGGATATTGTTTTTGCTACTCTAACTTTGGCCACAAAGCTGTAAATTGTTCTCTAAGATTTAGACATGAGAAATCAATACAACCAAGGAATAAATACATGTCTCAACAAGGAATGAGACATCCAAGTTACAAACAACCATAGAGTGCAAATCATGTGATGGCTGGGAAAAAGACGCAGACTAAGCATAACAATCGTTATGATCCTTTGTTCAATGAACCAGAATGTTACATCTGCCATAATTATGGACATAAATTTGTAGATTGTTTCTTTAAGAACTATAATCCAGATTCAAATAACAGAGTTGGAAACGTCAAGGTTTGGAAGAAGAATGAAAATAACAAGTGTGGATTGGTGTTGTCATCTCAAAGACAAAAAGACTCCTGGTATATTGACAGGGGATGCTCCAGTCATATGACAGGTGGCAAAAGTAAGTTCCTATCACTCAAGTAAAATAAATCAGGAAGTGTGGCCTTTGGAAATGATGCTCCAGGAAATCTCAGAGGTAAAGTTCTAGTAAGCTTAAATAATGGAAGAAGCAAAGATCAAGATGTATTATTTGTTGATGGTTTAAAGCATAATCTTCTTAGTGTCAATCTGATATGTGGCAGAGGATGTGACGTCACTTTCACTGCCAAGAATTGTAAAATAAAGACAATAAACACAGGAGAGCTGCTTGCAAAAGGGGTTAGAACTGAAAACAATGTATATGTTTTGAAGGAAGATAAGGAGAAATGCAAAATTGATGAAAGTTGGTTATGGGACAAAAGGCTTGGACACCTGAATTTTGATCATATTGTCAAACTGAATAATGAAGGTGTTGTGAAAGACCTTCCAAAAATATCTAAGCCTAATAAATTTGTATGCGAGTCTTGCCAAATGGGGAAGCTGACTCATACTCAATTCAAATTGAAGAGTTTCACATATTTATAAAAACCACTTCAACTTGTTCATATGGATCTTTGTGGGCCATCACGAAAAGAAGGAACTGGAGGAGAACGTTACTTTATGCTGGTCATTGATGAATTCTCCAGACATATGTGGGTTGCCTTTATAAGAGAAAAATATGATATGTTTGAGAAGTTCAAAACGTTTAAGGCATTAGCCAAGAATCAGACAGGAAGAAAGATAAAGACAATTCTCTCAGACAGGGGAGGAGAATTTATGTCAAGAGATTTCAAAGAATTATGTGATAGACATGGAATTAAAAGAGAATATACTATTCCAGGTACTTCTCAACAAAATGGAGTTGTAGAACGCCAAAATAGATCATTTCAGCAAATGGTAAGGGCTATGATGAATGAAAGGGACATTTCGCAAACCTTCTAGGTGGAGGTTGTTCACATAGTTGTTCATATTCTGAACAAAGCACATCTAAGGCTGAACAGTGATAAAACTCCACATGAGTTGTGGTTTGGTTGACCTGCATCCATTAAGCACTTCAAAGTATTTGGAAGTAAATGCTACATAAAAAATAATGATGATCATATGGGAAAATTTGATAGTAGAGTTGATGAATGTATCTTCTTAGGATATGCAACGAATAGTAAAGGATACAGATGCTTTAACAAAAGAATGCATAAATTAGTAGACTATGTTGATGTTTGAATTGATGAAGAATCTCCTATAAAATATCAACATAGAATAAGCACTAAGCGAGATGAAAAAGAAGATGAGAATAATGAAAATGAAGAACATCAAACCCCAAAGTCACAAGAAGATGATGAATCAGATGAATAAGAGACACCCAGACAAGAAGAGTCAGGACAACAATCAACATCAAATCCTTCCTCCAGAATTACTCAAAAGAATCATCCTGAAAGTCAAATAATTGGTGAGAAAGACAAAGGTGTACAAACCAGGAGGAGGATAATCAAAGACACCGAGCAATCACATATAGCCTTCATATCCACGACGGAACCCGAGAACTTCAATGAATTCAATGAAGATGTCAAATGGTTAAAATCAATGAATGAGGATCTGGACCAGATTGAAAAGAATGACACTTGGGAACTCATTCCTAGGCCAACAAATAAAAATGTAATAGGATCCAAATGGGTCTACAAAAATAAGATGAATGAGAAAGGAAATATTGTAAGAAATAAGGCTAGATTGGTCTGCAAAGGATATGCTCAAATAGAAGGACTGGACTTTGATGAAACATTTGCTCCCGTAGCAAGATTAGAAGCTATTAGAATTTTTCTTGCATATGATTGTCATAAACAGTTTAAAGTCTATCAAATGGATGTCAAGTCAACTTTTCTAAATGGATATCTAAAAGAAGAAGTTTATATGGAACAACTAGAGGGTTTCCAACTGTTAGATAACCCTGAATTTGTCTGCAAGATGAATAAAACATTATATGGATTGAAACAAGCTCCTCGTGCCTAGTATTACAGACTAGATAAGTATCTTCAAGACAAAGGGTTCAAGAGAGGAATAATTGACAACAGTCTATATATCAAAATAGAGGGTAATGATTTGCTCATTGTACTGGTCTATGTAGATGACATCATCTTCGGAAGCAATAATGCTTCGTCGGTACAATGGTTTGCCTCTTCCATGTAGTCTGAATTTGAAATGTCTATGATAGGGGAACTGTCATTTTTCCTTGGTCTGCAAATTACTCAGAGGTCTGAAAGATTATTTCTTTCTCAAGAGAAATATCTAAGAGAAATGTTGGAAATATTTCAAATGGAATATTCTACACCTATGAGCACACCTATGGTCACTGGATGCAAGTTAAGCAAGGATGATGACTCACCTGATGTTGATAAGAGTTCCTATAGGTCTATGATAGGCATCCTATTGTACATCACAACATCCTGTCCAGACATAATGCATGCTGTTGGAATGGTAGGAAGGTATCAGGCTGCACCTAAACATAGTCATTTGCTAGCTATCAAAAGAATATTCAGATGCTTGAAAGGAACAATGAACTATGGCCTATGGTATCCTAGAAAACAGAATTTTCAACTATCAGTCTATTAAGATGTTGATTGGGCTAACTGCGTGGATGAAAGGAAAAGCACGAGTGGAGGTGCATTCTTCTTAGGAGATTCTCTTGTAGCATGGTTAAGAAATAAACAAGGTTCCGTTTCTTTATCAACTACAGAAGCTAAATACATTGCAGCCGCCACTTATTGTACCCAAGTATTATGGATGATTCAGACAATTGAAGACTTGGAGGTAAAGTATAATGCACCAATTCCAATCCATTGTGATAATACTAGTGCAATTATTGTGTCAAAGAATCATGTATTTCACTCCAAGACAAAGCATATAACCATCAAGTATCACTTCTTGAGGGAACAAGTGACCAACACTATTGTTTCTTTGCATTATATTCCATCCAAAGATCAGATTGTTGATATCTTCACTAAACCGCTTGCAAAATCTCAGTTCGAGTATCTACGCCAGAAGTTGGGAGTGACCCTATTACCAAGTTAAATAGTCCATATGGTTAGGGGGCGTATGTGTTGGTTGAATATCTGATACCTCCAAAAAATAGTGCAATCGCTCAGGGGGAGCATGTTTTCTTTGACATTGATGTCAAAGGGGGAGAAAAGGTGTGGTTTGGATGCTGCAGTTGGAGGTCCAAGAAGAATAGTGGAGTCCTTCAGGGTTTCCATCAATGCCAAAGGGGGAGATTGTTGGGATGTTTAACATGAAGAATGTGTTTGTCATTGATGGAAAGAACAACATCAAACCAAACCTTGAGAGTATGCAACAATAAAATCTTAGAAGAGATAGAGATAACACTTTGCGCTTTCCAGAAGTGCAACCAAGGTCCAAGAGATAGACTCAAAAGAGGAGAAAAGGTTGAGACCTTTGAACACTTAGAAAACCTTCCAAGTCAGAGAGATAAAAAAGCTCAGGAGGAAGAACGACAGTGGCCATTGGATCACCAATCTCAAATACCCAATCATTGTTAGATCAACGTCCAGTGACCAGAGGAAGCACAGAGGAGAAGTACATATCTGATCCATTGGATCTGAGCGCCAAGGATCAACAGTCGTTGGATCCATAAATAAATGCATGAAGGATAAGCCTTTGGATTAGCGTAGGAGAGAGGACTTGTCAAAGTCCCGAAGCCTCGAAGTAAGAAGGGACCGTCCATCATCAAGATTGATAGGTGGCACACAATCCTCAACTCCAGAGCAAATCACTTCGGAGATTTTTTAGTTTGAGACTTGAAAAACCCGAAGTCTGGAGAGTCGAAGTAAGAGACAACCGCCATATTCGTTTGAAGTGGAAGGACAAGATAAGCTAGAAAAGAATCATCACAGAAAGATAGATTCATCGATATAAGAACGAGATCGACGAACAACTTTTAGTTTGGGTCTAAAAGTGGTGAGGAGGTTATTGTTCGTGGATTCTCACTTCGGAAGAATTGGCAACTTGAAAAGGTGAATCACCCGAAGTCCTGAAGTGAATGAGGATCCACATCAGCAAGACTACGTCAGCAAGGACACATGGCATAATGAGACAATGACAAGTGTCAAGTTGATTCAACATTTCAGGTACATGCAAATCACAAATCCGAGTGACATGTGGTAGCTGATAGGCTCATGACATGTCATCAAGTGATGTCACTCCGGGAGTTTTTACTTCGAGATTTTCACCACTAGAAAATGACAAAAGCTCTGAATTCTTGAATGTCGAAGTCCCGAAGTGGACACAAGACGTTCGATCTGAAAGATCACTTCGAGAGAATTCTCATTTGTCGATCTACTCAAGTGGAAGGATAGCGTAAGTCGAAATCTCCAAAGTTTGAAGATGCAAAAGAATCGTGATCGTTGATCTGAAGGGGACACGCGTCAGTGGATTATCATCTCCGGGAAAAAGCAAAGGAAGGTTGAAAGGTTGGAAAGTTGAGATTTCCAAACCCTGAATACCCGAAAGAATTGTGACCGTTGATTCGAGAACACCACGTGTCGTTAGATCATGGAATTCGGGTGAAATGCTCTAGGAGCAAGCAGAGTTTAAGAATCAAGACTCCTGAAGCCCGAAAGGTGAAATTGATCTCATCTGTTGGTTTGGAGGGCCACATGTCACTTGGTCGTTGAGACTAAGGATCGCGCATGGACGGAGGAAAGAAGGCAAGAAAAGGCAACAGATTGGAACCATTGATCGAGGATCACCGTCAATATCATGAGATCGATGGTCCCATCACATTGTGGGGCTAGAACATGCTCGGGTCTTAATTTTTCTTGAGCGGGCCACAATCGAAACCATGGTTTTGGAGAAAGGACGCATGGAGTCTCGTAGTGAATTGCGGGGCAAAAAGAGGGTTGCCCTCAAACTTCCAATGGAGGTGCCTGCAATCACGTGGTCACATGAACTCATCGCCCAAGGTCATATCAAGGGAAGAGCTAGCACGTCACTAAGATCCACTTCGGAGTTCGGGAGATCAGGAGTTGGGAGAGTCGGGGTGACTCACAACAGATGACCCAAAACACAAAGTCACAAAGTGATCGGCCCCAAGTCACAGCCAGCAGTCACGAGAAGGAAGGGGATTAGGAGACAAAGGATCCAAAACCAATTGACTATAACTGCCAGAGAAGATGAAGAATTACGACTGACAGAGAAACAAAAGATTCTCAGGATAATTGCCACAGAAGCCAAAGAACCTTGAATAACGACCAAAGAAGATGAGGAGTTCGTATGATGATCAGGAAGATGACTCGATGTGTGAATGAAATGAATAACAAAGAATAGTTGGTGTGACTTCAAGAGTGATGCCGGTGAGTAGGTAGAGACGAAGAGAAATACATGAATTGGAGATCAGAGACGTAGTATATAGCAAGTAGAGGCAACACAGAGTATAAAACCAAGAAAGAGAAGCTAAACAAGATTGGTGTGCACAACAGGATAAAGAATAGAGGAAAGAAGCAGAACAAAGAATAGAATTTTGAAGAGGTAGAGGAGTCATGGAGCTGTAACAGACCATATCAGAGACAAAGAAAGTAAGTAAAGTTTTGGAAGATTCAATCAGGGTGGTAGGGTGGTGCTAGGGAGGATTGTAGTCCTTAAAATTCTAGTTGGTGCTAGAAGATATTTGAGAAGTTGGTGCTTCCTTCTAGTGGGTGCTAGAGAAACCTAGGAGTTGGTGCTTCCATCTAGTTGATGCTAGAGAAATCTGAGAGTTGGTGCTCTCTGCAAGTTGTAGCTTTCTATCAGAGGTTGTAGCCTTATATTTGAGTTGGAGCTCAAAGACTGTGATGTACATGAAAGTTGGAGCTTGTTTGACATCCTAAGAAGAAGAGGTTTTCTCCCTTTATGGGTTTCCTCATGAGAAATCTGTGTCTCTTTGTATTATATGTGATGGATCAAATAGTGTTTATCTATGCATGTTAATTTGTCAGTAAAAATAATAATTTAGAAAGATTCAGAAAAAAACAAAAATTTTTAAGATTATATTATAACTGATTCACCCCCCCCTCTGAGTTATATTTCCAACATTGTTCTCACATTTGGAGGATTTATGATAATGTGTGAAGAAATGTTCAATATCCCATGACCAAAATGTATCACAGGCATCTACCATGCTGCAAAAAATTGATCAGTCGTGTCTCGAAAGGTAGTAATCCCAACTGCAATTGAAGTGTTGGATTCATTTGCTTTCATTATTCCAAACTTTGTTGGTGCTGCATACAAAGTGTCAATTTGAAGAATAAATTGTGAGACATCATGTATAGATATGGCTTCTCAATTGATCCAATGAATGCTAATTGAATGTACAAGTCACACTTCAATTACACATATATGCAATGTGCCCTACAAGCAGTCACAAGTATTTCACTTGATGTGAATCAAATATATCTTCCATGAATTATTGATGGGCTCCAATTGTGAATACTTTGGAATCCTGAATAGTCTTATGGGAGATCATCTCCAACAATCATCATATTAGTCACATGATGATGACGACCTTCTTGTAGATTTTTTTTCGGTGACATTAAAACTGGACAAAAGAGTTTCAACATAAAAATGTGTGCAACATCAACAACTGACAAATGAATATCATACCATAAAATATATACATGCTTCCTTGTGTGGTGTGGTAATTCCAATCATTAAAATTATTGTAATCATCCTCATATTGAGTGACAAATACAAAGAAGTTAATTAACCACTTATGAAAATGCCATTCTTGTTGGTTGTGGAGCCTGATTATCTTCCTGATTCAGAGGTCTTTTGTTTTCAGCTGTGTTTATACCCCATGAAGTATTTACACCCCAGAAGTATGTACACTCTTCCACACGGGAGAGTGTAAAGGGGGATTACCCCCTCTGCGGGGTCCGGGGGCAGCGTCCCCCAATGGGGGTTCGGGGGCGAAGCCCCCAAAGGAAAAATTGCCTTGTAAATGTATATTGTAATTTCATTGTAAATCTAGACCGTTCATTATAAAGTCACAGATCTAACGGTAGAAATTATGTTAGGGTTTTTTTTCCCTAGAAGGCAACCCTCTGTTATCTGGGAAATGTATTGCAGCTATGAATTATGGCGAATATTGTATTGTAAGATAGGAGACTATGAGAGAAAGAAGAGGAAGTTACAACGGGTTTGATGTAGGTTGTATCCCTTCATTTGCTGGATAATAATAAAGGAAGGACCTGACAGTTTCTCTGGTGGACATAGCCCACACTGGGTGAACCACGTATATCTATGTCTCTATTGTATTGTGTATCTTATGTATTTTATTTCTGCATTTTTTTTTTATTGCTCCATGGTCCTGTTTTTCTAACAACTAGTATCAGAGCGAAAGGTAACTCGTAGGAAAGGAGGGTTCCTGGTTCAAGTGGGAGCAATGTCGGAAGATGGAAAGTTTAGGGTCGAAAAATTTAATGGCCAAAGCTACCAGTTATAGAAGATGCAGATGGAAGATTATTTGTATCAGAAGGATCTATTCCTACCATTGGGTGGAGTAGCAAAGAAGCCGACAACTATGAAGGATGAATAATGGGAGATTCTTGACAAAAAAGGCTCTAGGAACGATACAAATGAGCCTGGCAGCATCGATGGCTTTCAATATTTCGAAAGAAAAGAAAAGGAAGGCTTTGATGGATGCTTTGTCTAAATTGTATGAAAAACCCCCGACGTCCAATAAGGTAGTTCTAATGAAGAGATGATTTAATATGAATATGCCAGAAGGTGGGTCTATTGTAGATCATTTAAATGATTTTAATACAGTTACTAATCAACTAAGTTCTATAAAAATGGACTTTGATGATGAGGTAAGGGCTCTTCTAATCTTGTGCTCATTGCCAAAAAGCTGGAATGACTTGATCACAGTTATAAGTAACTCTGTCTTTGGTTCAAATACTTTAAAATTTGATGATGTTGTTGGTGTTATCCTTAGTGAGGAAATGCGACGAAAACAAACAGGTGAGACATCAGGTAATGTGTTGAACACGGAGAGAAGGGGAAGACAAAAGGATAGAGGAAAGGGGTCAGGGAACCGCGAGAATTCTAGGAAGGGAAGATCCAAATCCAGACTTGGAAAGACGGAGCGCTGGAATTGTGGGAAGAAAGGACATCTGAAGAAAAATTGCAGAGCTCCAAAGAAACAAAGAGATGGACAGTAGGAGAGAAATCAGGAAGCAAATGTAACA
>JASDQU010440115.1:42632-53911 GCA_032191745.1 Picea mariana | reverse complement strand
ATTTCAATTTAATCACTTGACAAGTGGTCCTTGGAATTTCACAACTCATTGCATTCGCACAAGTAAAGACGAATATGTGGTGGCCCCGCTTCTAGCATTTATTATTATAATATGTGTTTTTATTGCAAATATAAGTTTGAGTATGCTTTTTTGTTTGTGTAGTAATTAATGTAACGAGTTAAAATGGAAAAAAACATCGTTTTCCATTTTTTTTTCAATAAAAAATAGTTGAATTTTTTAACTATGTAATTAATTTTTTAACTTTGTAAGTAATTTGTAAGTGAGATATGAATATTATATTCTTATAAATATGCATTGTTAGATTAAAAATAAAATTAGAAAAACATGATATTCTAAGAATAACCTAAGATATAATATTAGTTCGAATTACATGAAAATTAAAATGAAAATCACAATATTATAATATCTTAGTATTCTTATAGTATTTTAATTTTTTTTTGTCTTCTAATTTTTTATCGCACCACAATTTGTTCTTAAATTTAGATGTAATAATATTTTTAATATTATAGTTATTCTACAGAGTGACATCTTCCTTGATTTCCTAAAGATTTAGTCAAGACTTGGCATCCTTATGCCAACCCTGCTTGGGCCATAGGTGGTTTTGACTAGAGTTTGAAGCAATCTTAGGAAGCCTCTTATCTTCCATGTTTTTTAATCATGTTCTTGTACATTGCGTACCTAGTCATAGTCGTCCTCTCAATGGGAGAAATACTTGCTTCTATGAGGATAGGATAGGGTGTATTGCCTTCAATTTTGAGATTATAAGTTATAAAACACTTTTGGATTTTCTCTATCTTTCTCCACGATTCTCTAGAGATGTTGCAACCCCAAACTTCATGACCATATAAGATAACAAGAGTGATGAGAGTCTCAAAGAGGAGTTTCTTCATATCCCATAGCCAAAGGTCCATTAATATACAAATGTTTTCAAGTCCATACTAAGCTTTCTATCCTCCATTTATCATTTTCTTAATGTTTTAGTTTCAATTAGGTTTGTGATGAAGATCGATTCAGAGATGTTTGTATGAAGTCACTTCCTCCAAGTTGTTGTTTCCATACATGAAATTAGTGTAAGTAATGTTTTTGGATTTAATTATCTTAACCTTTGTTTTTTCATTGTTAACAGTCATCCCTATACTAGAGAAAAAATCCTCGGGGATTTTTAGTTGATTATCTAGATCATAGGGACTCATTTCCATAAGAACAATGTCATCAACATAAAGAAGAAAGATGATGACTATACTAGCTAAAGTTGGTTGACACAACTTGGTTCTTCTAAACAACCCTCTAATTTGTCAAGGTATATGCCAAAAGGGGTAGGGGATAAGGGACAACATTGCTTAACTCCTATATTGCAATTAATTTCTTCCGACTAGCCCTCAGTGTTCCTGAACTTGGAAATAATGTTCTCATACAACCTCATTGCAACAACTCTCAATTCTAAAGGAACTTTTAGGTCTTCCAATCTATGCCAAAGGTTAGTCCTATGAACTATGTCAAAATCTTTTCTAAATTCTACGAAACAACACATGAGATTGGTTTTATTATTGCAACACTCCTCCACAATGACCCTAAGTGTAACAAGTTGGTCCACAGTTAAATGAGCTCATAAATCCAGCATGGCCTTTGGCTCTTTTTCTATGGCTTTCTAGCCATGTGTTGAACTTCTTTTCCAAAATAATTCCATATAACTTGGCTAAAAGGGGGTAATCATAATGGTCCTATAATTAAAAGGATTTTTTTATCCCTACTTTTAAAAATAGGTACAATGAGGCTTTGAGTCCAGGATTTAAGGAATCCATGTTTGGTTGCTAAATTGAAGAGATTATGGATGTGAGGGATGAGGATATGCCCTCCAATTTTAAGATTTTTGCTTGGTAGCCTTTGATGTCTTTAGTTATCCCTATTGTGAGATGCTTAACCCCAAACTCTATGTCTTCTATAGACAAAAATTCTTCCTTTGCAAAAAAGGTTTGAATATTTCCGATGACATCAAGGGATTTGTTAATCTTTTTAAGGTAGGAATTATTGTCCCTCAAGGGAACCATATTCTTTTCTTTAGTTTTATGTGTCAAATTTTCCTCCATACTTTCTTAGGATCTGGCTTAGAGAGGTGCAAAAACTTCTCTTTCTTTGTATTTATTGTAAATTTATGGTAGAGGTCTTCAATATTGTCCTTATTTGATAGGAGATTTAATTCATTACTTAAACCCTTTAAAAAAATCAACTTTTTTGTTGAAGATCAAGTTCTTTTGGTTATCAAAATTCTCTTCTATGGGGCTTTTAAGCATGACAAATTTTAGAGTTAGGGTTAAAGGTCTGTGATCATAATTAAGCTCATGGTCATTTAAGATGTCAAAATTTACAAGCCCATGAATACAAGTCATCCAGTTGGATTTTGGCCACTTCATTCAACTAGTACAAACTATTAGATCTTTAGAACTACAAAACTTGGTCAACTTAGTACCAAACAAATTCTCAATCAAGTCTTGATAGTTTCTTTTGTATCTACTAGCTAAAACAAGGTCCTAATCTAGCCATAGAAGATTAGGATTGAAATCATTACTTAAAATAATATATTTATTAGTTTTTTTTCTAGCATTAAGGTCTCCTAGTGGGAGGATTGATCCAGGAGGATCTTCACAGTCGACACATTTTCAATCGGCTTCAAATACTGCCAACTTTGTCCAGTCAACAAAGAGATCACATTGAGCTTTCTGATCCATCTCTTGTTGATATTTAGGGGAAAATGGAATTTGTAAAATGTTTAATACATGAGATAGGGTTCTCATAATTATGTATTTTTCATTATTTAAAAAGGGATTATTTGGTGCAAAGCCATGTTGGCTTTCAATCCCTAGTCTCAAGGAGAGTCCTAAGGAGAGTTGAGATCTTCATGGATGGTTGAGAGATATTCTCAAACCAATCCCTCGAGATATGCCAAGATCATAATTTAGGGGATCTTGAGAGATATTATCTCCATGAAAATCTTGATGTGGTTGAGATGGAGATGTTATATAAACCCTTATTGGGGGTCAAGAAGAGAGAGGAGAAAGAAAAGATCTTGTGGAAAGCTTATTGAGAGCTTATTGATTTAGAGGATGTCTTTGTAAAGGAGAAATAGGTTCTAGGCTTGTTTATGTAACCCTTTTGAAGCAGAATCAATAAAGCGGGTTCATGGGATTCATGAACCCGAAGACGTAGCCAGGGGGTCTGGTGAACTTCATTATCATATTGTTTTCAATGTTGTATGTGTGATTTTGATGCATTCTCACTTGGTTAAGAAGAGTTTTTATTTATAAACATACACAACAGTTTGACAATTCTATGTGATTATCTCCTGATTGAAGCATGGTTAATTAATCATATTGCCCTTATTCACATGCAATTTTTGTCCGTAAAAGATCTTATTTCAAAGATTTGGATGTAGGAAAATTCTCACCAAAATTTCCAGATCAAGTGGTATCAGAGTTGGTCTGACTAGTTTCACAGATTGTGAATATCACCATGGGAAAAGGAACGAAGCAAGTGTGTCTCACAGAGTTGGAAGAGATAAATCACAACATTCAAGCTGAAAAATGCAGATTTGAGGAGACTTTTGCAGGTTGCAAAAGAAGAGAAGCAAGAGCCTCAAGAGAGGTCTCAGCTTCATGGAGAAGTCCTTAACGAAATTATTGAATAATTGCAACTTGAATTGCAAACCAAGGATGATCTCTTGGCTCAGTTGCAGCTTGGTGAATGAATGGAAGACAAGGAGCCTTCTACCGTGGATGCACAAACTCAAACTCAGGTATGCGTTGAGAGTATTTCTTCATGTTCACTTTCATCTCAGTATGATAATAATGTTGTCATGAATCTTCTCACTAAAATGGGATACAAAGGAGGTGGAATTGGCATTAATGGCCAAGGAGTCACTCAACCATTAGAGGTGGTACAAAGACCACGATTTGTAGGTTTGGGTTATGGCAAGGTAGATATTGGAGAGTTCTCAAAGACTGCTAAAGAAAGAGCCACTTCTACATCATTGGATTCCAATAGAGGAGCCAAAGTAGCTAGTCCTCATCAAATCTGCAGCAAAGATAAACCAGGAAGGTATAAAAGACAGTCAAATTATTTTTTTGAATATAAGAAAAATGATTTATGCATTAGATCTTCTAACCATGATGTATCCAAGCATCAAATGAAGAAATTTTGGGTTAATAAGACATATGTTTCCATGGGAAGTGAGACAAATAAAAAACCACACCTTCCAAGTCCTTCCATCAGGAATGCACAGTTGAATGGAAAGCGAAGGAATTTTTATAGTTACTGCAAAATCAATGGCCATTGGGAGAAGAAGTGTTGGAAGTTACATCCCGAAATTCGCCAAAAACTAAGCAGCAAGCAGATTGTGAAAGAGCTTGTGAAGAAGGAGGCTCCTTCAACCATTGTAAAAGCATGATTACAAGAAGAAAGTGCTTGGTGCCAGTTGGGTAAGCAGTTAATGATATTTCTGCAAACTATAATTCTGTTGTTTTCCAAGTTTCCAATTTACATGGGGACATATATCCTCCTTAATGAATAAAATGGTCAAAAATTTTATGTCTCAAATTCTAGAACTAACTATGCCAGATCGAAGAGCTCGTCGAGACGATTCCAAAGATGCTTGAATCACGTGAGTCCGAATGGAAAAAATTTGCGTGTTTGGAACAGAAGGATCAATAGATCATGATTGTCTCGTCGATCTGATATGAATGGACCTCTATGTGTGGCTATGACCTTCCTGTCGAGCCAGAGTAAGAAGATGGTATAACCCACCTTGGTTTTCAGAAAATCATATACCGTGCACTCCATATGACCTTGCGGTTTTAAGATGACCATTTGAAAAAGAATTGATAAAAAGGTTCATGACCGATGTTCTATTTGGAGTATTGTTATCAGGAGGGCTTCAATCGTCCTTAGTTGTGGTAGTTTCAGCTCTCCATTTGGCCGGTACCAATGTTGCAAAACAGTGGGGATATCGACTACACTCTTTCTGTGTTGGATTGAAGGGATCGCCAGATTTAAGGGATGCAAAAGAGGTAGCAGAATACCTTGGCATAGTTCATCATGAATTCCACTTTACTGTGCAGGACGATATAGATGCAATCGAGGAATTTATATACCATATCAAAACATACGATGTTACAATTATTAGAGCCTCACATACCATGAACATGTCAACTATAGATCCCAAGATGCAATGGCCACTCAGAATTCGCTGTAAAAAACTCAGGGTGCTCGCCGATCGATCAGATCCATTCATTCTTGAAAAAATTCTCTTGAGATCAGCTAAGAAATCGTTGTAATTGGTTATGATCAGTAATGGCGCAACTACTAATTCATGGAAACATCCATGCAACTATCTTCGAGGTTGATTCATTGATCGATCTCGGTCGAGCAACATGAGGATCTCCCAAGTTCTTCAGAAAGTTCATTCAAGGTCGAAGCCCTTCTCAGCCTCTCGCATTTCAGAAGTGTAAGATTTGTTTTGTTTCTTTTAATTAATTATAGATCTCACATATGTGATATGTGGTAGATCGAATTTATTTTACGATTGACAGCCTAAGAAACTCGCAAGTCAATCCCTAGAAAATCGTAGTCTACCTGCAGATTTTCAAAATTGCTCATGAGATCTGCGTGATTCAAAAATCGTTGACAAGATTTATACAGTTGATCGGCCAATATTTTCGTGATTGTCTGGGGTGATGTTGTTGAAATGAAGGGTGAGAAAAGGCAGTATGAGGATCATTGAGGTCACGATTTTGAAACTCGTGGCACTCAATCTGAAGCAAAATATCTCTTGTCTATGGTATGAATCCCCTCATTTCCAATTTGTATGTGTTGGGTTCAACACGCGTTTACAATTCAGACAACACTGGCGCATATCGTGGAATTTTTGGGGTCGTTTCATTGACATATGAAGAATGGAATTATGTCAAATGACGCTTGCATCATTGATCCCCAGATGGTTCTCGTGATCATTGAGTTGGTTTCCCTCGAGTTCAGGTGATCTATAGGCCTTTGCAAAAGTTCATGAGGTATCCACACATAAAAGATTCACAATACATTGCCATTTGAAGACACAATTTTTGAAAACAAGGAGCCATAATTCCTTTAGGAATCAAGGCCATTGTTTTAAAGGAAGGAATCATTCCCTTCTCCAAGATTTTGCATGCCATGGTTCTTTGGAAATTTTCTCCAATTAAAGGATATCATGGATACAACTCTGGGTTTTTCATTTTCAAAAATAACAAAGGATGACACTACCTTTGCTAAATACGTGATCAAGCCAATCTTTCCATAGCCGTATCAACATTTTATTTTTTAATGTTGAAATCGATTATGTACAGGTTTTGGATAAATCTCTAGAAAACTCGAGATAGAGAGAAGAAGATCCATGACTCTAAGACTCTTCAAGTTCCATCGTATAGTGGAAAAACTTCTATCAAGGAATGTATCGTGGACGGTATGGCCAAATAGAGACAGTATAATTGTTAGAAAAAGAGGACTGTGGAGCAATAAAATAAAATAAAATGCGGAAATAAAATACATAAGATACACAATACAATAGAGACACAGATATACATGGTTCACCCAGTGTGGGCTATGTCCACTAGAGAAATTGTCAGGTGCTTCCTTTATTATTATCCAGCAAATGAAGGGATACAACCTATAGTGAACCCGCTGTAACTTCCTCTTCTTTCTCTCACAGTCTCCTATATCAAAATACAATATTCCTCATAATGCATAACCGCAATACATTTCCCACATAACTGTAACACCCTATTTCCCCCAGTTTGTAAAAATAACTGGACTGGCCAAGAACTATGGCAAACTCATAAATGTGGATATGTGATGTAATTGGACCTTGAAGAAAAGGTCAATGAATGTGAGTAACATTATGAATTTTATTACAGGACTGCTGAGAGGGGATGTGCAGAAAAAGAGACCACGATGGCGGTGGAAGGCACCTGGAAAGGTGGCGTTAACTTCCACCAAAAATTAATACCGTATTTGGACTCCACTGGCCCGGAGAACCAAAAGCGGTTCGCTGGCCCTGAATTAAATGTCTCGCAGGCTGGTAGGTAGATGGTTTAATGAGGGATGGGAGGTGAACTGCCCATCCGTAGAGCCTTCAGGCCTGACCAGCACGAGGGTAATTGTGCCACACACAACCTCGCAAGAGGGTAAGGCATGGGGTAGAAGCGATTAGGGGCGGACGCGAGGGGAGAAATCTGGAAACACTCAGACTGAGTGATAGTAGAGAGGAAGGATTGCAACCTTTGCTCCTGGTCACTGGAAAACGAAGACGCAGTCTCACAGCATCGTGGTCTCAGCTCGGGGGTGGCTAGTGGTAAATCTGTTGGGAGTCACTAAGCCTACGGTTGGGTAGAAATGGGCACCCCTCTCAACAGTTGCTTAACCCTGGTGTTATTTCTAATAAGTGTTTTGCCTCTGGCATCTGGAATTATATGTATTCTGATAATTATGCTCATAAGCTGTGAAACTATGAATGTTTTCATTATAAGAAGGTCTGTGTGGTATTTTGATCAGTACTAGTAGTTGTATATGCTTATAACAGAAAAACCACGCATGGCTTATGTTGATAAATGAATCTAATTATGCATAAGTTGAACCAAGTCAGACTTCCAGTCTGTTCTTGGGAATTTGTTTCCCCTTATCTGTCTCCAGGAATGCCTCGAAATAGACCTCTTTGCAAAGGTTCCCTCCTTGGAAAGGTTTACCAAGAACCTGGAAAAAGGACTCGAATGTGCAAGTCTTAACAACCATGTGTGAAGAGGAATGACCCTCTTAAAATCTCGAAGTAGCAGCGTAGGGATAAGTATTGATCAACGGATAAGATCCTATTGGGAGATATACGGTCATTCACAACCATTAAAATCGAAGGAATAAATGAGGGCGTTAATTGCCTTAACCCTTTTTCCTCTATCTTCGTGAATAGCGAGGAGATTGGAATCGTAGACCCCTAGGGTCCATGAGAACATCTGGACCGTTGGTTTTTCCACGTCCAAGGAACAATGGGAAAGGGTGCGGCATCAGGACCGATCTAAACCGTCATATCTTAGCTAGAAAACCCGACAGTCGTTAGATCTATAGGGAGATAGATGAGGGTTAAGCCCTCGTGAATAGGGGCAAAAGAATCTAAACCGTCCATCCGAGGAGGACAGGTGGCAGAGATCCAGGGATCTCGCAAACTCGGAGGTTCACAAGGTAAGAGCCCAAAGGTTGGATGTTCCAAGTTGTGAGTGGCGAAGCCACGAGAGGATCAAGATCGTCCATCCAAGGAGGATAGGTGGCATAGATCCAGGGATCTCGCGAACTCGGAGGTTCGCAAGGGAAGAGCCCAAAGGTTGGGTGCTCCAAGCCGCGAGTAGCGAGGTGCCGAGAGCCGAGCACGAGATAACACATGGAAAAACTTCAAGGTGGGGCCCACGTGATTGACAGGTGGACATGCATCTCCTAGAGAAGGGAGTCAATGCTCCATTGACTTCTCGTGTCTCGGGGATTCGTGGGAGAAGGGCATGAGAGTTCAACCCTTGGAATTACGAAGTCGCAAGTAGCGAGAACGGGAGAGGGAAGATTAAATATCGCTTCTCGAGGGTTCATGAAGGGAAGGTGCCAAGATTCGATGCTACAACTTGCGAAGGGGCGAGTTGTGAGTAGTGCGAAGGGAGGGTCAACCTTCACTGACTTTCAAGTCTTGGAGGATCGCATAAGGGAGGAACGAGAGTTCAACCGTTGAACTCACGAAGCGGCGAATAGCGAGAGGAGATAGAGTTCAGCCTAGCTGGTAGTCATGCACAAAGGACGCTGACAGAAGGAAGCTATACCCATTTCGTGATCTTGGGTATCGGTGATTTGTGAAGAAAATTTGAGGGTCTTTGACTCACGACTTGCGAGGTTGCGAGTTATGAAAGGCGCCTGCATTTAGGTGCGTATGTGGTCCTATCGAACTAGGGACTAAAGAAAGGGATCTAGTTCTTTGTCGTTAAGTGGCGGGTAGATCTGGTCGGCCAAAATCTACGCGCCCAGATCTACGACCAGGGTTTCATTCCGAAGCCCCCTCACCATTCCACCTTCAAGACTGGACTCAATTGTATCGCTGAGTCGCGAAACATGAAAAGGCGCCTGATTTTTTTGGCCTGTGATCCTAACCCATGATCATAGGGAGGTGAACAGGGAAGATCTAGCCTGCACTAGACCCCCGTAGGACTTCGTGGATTCTGTCCCTTGAGGAAAAACAAAAAATTTTATTATGTTGAAGTGGGTATGTGACAATAGCAGAGGGTTGCCTTATAGGGAAAAAAACCCTAACATAATTTCTATTGTTAGATCTGTGACCTTATAATGAACGATACAGATTTACAATTAAATTACAATATACATTTACAAGGCAATTTTTCCTTCAGGTGCTTCGTCCTCATACCCCCCCGGACCCCACAGAGGGTGTAACCCCCCTTTGCACTCCCCCGCATGGAAGAGTGTACATACTTATGGGGTGTAAATAATTCATGGGGTATAAACACGGCTGAAAACAAAAGACCTCTAAATCAGGAAGATAATCAGGATCCACAACCAACAATCTCCCACTTGGATACTGATCTCAACAACTCGATCGTTGCTATATATGATGGACTCTGAAACTTCTTGGACCTAGAAAATTTCTCATCTTCATCTTCATTCTTGAAGACCAACTAAAACTAAGCAAGAACTCAGTTTCTCTCTGGTTACTCCCTTTGTTAACATGTCTGCGGGATTCTGGCTAGTGTGTATCTTTTCCAAATTCAAATGTCCATCTTCCAAGACGGATCATATGAAATGGTACCTCAACTGTATATTCTTAGTCTTCGAATGGAAGACTGAGTTCTTTGAAAGATGAATGGCACTCTTACTGTCACAGTACAACTTGTTATTCTCCTTCTTCTTTCCCAATTCCTCCATAAACCTCTGTAACCAAATCATCTATTTACTAGCCTCTGTAGCAGCAACATATTTTCCCTCTGTTGTTGAAAGTGAAACAACCTTTTGCAGTTTCGAAATACAACTTACTGTTGTTCCACCTATAGTAAAAACATACCTTGTGGTGCTCCTTAAGCTGTGTTTATCACTTACCATATATGAATCAACATATCCCTGTAGAAAAGTGTTTGATCCTCCAAAACATAATGCATGAGTAGAAGTACCTCTCAAATACCTGAGAATCCACTTTACTGCCTCCCAATGTTCTTTAACTGGATTGTTCATATACCTGCTCACAACTCCCACTGCATGTGCAATATCTGGTCTTGTGCAAACCATTGCNTGGGACACATTTCCTTAGTTAATTTGAAATGGTTGGCTAAAGTTGTACTAACTGGTTTTTCATTCTCCATTCTAAACCTCTCCAACACCTTCTCTATGTACTCACCCTGAGACAATGTCAATTTGCAATTTTTCCTATCTCTTGTTATTCTCATACCAAAAATTTTCTTTGCAACACCCAAATCCTTCATCACAAATTAATTAGCTAATTTATTCTTGAGCACATTTATATCTTGCATATTAGACCCTGCAATAAGCATGTCATCTACATATAATAGAAAGATAATATAACTTCCATTTTCTATCCTTACACAGTGATCATAATGACATCTACTATAACCCTGTTCTGTCATAAACCTATCAAACTTCAAATACCACTGCCTTGGAGCTTGCTTTAGACCATACAATCTCTTCTTCAACCTGCATACCAAAGTATCCTTCTCTTTGACCTCATACCCCTGTGGTTGCTGCATATAAATCTCTTCCTCCAAATCCCCATGGAGAAAAGTTGTTTTCACATCTAATTGTTCAAGATGCAAATCTTCTACTTCCACAAGACTTAAAATAGTCCTAATTGAAGTCATTTTAACAACAATAGAAAGTATTTCATCAAAATCTATACCTTTATTTTGTGCAAACCCCTTTACAACAAGTCTAGCCTTGTACCTCTTTTCTCCTCCATCTTCTTCCTTCAACTTGTAAACCCATTTATTATGCAATGGTCTTTTTCCTGCAGGCAAATGAACCAAGTCCAAAGTCTGGTTATTTTCCAAGGAATCCATTTCCTCTTTCATGCCTTGCTCCCACTTCTTTTTGGTGTCTACCTTCATTGCCTCTTCATAACATTCTAGTTTACCAGAATCAGTAAACAATAAATAATACAATGAAGGAGAGTATCGTTCAGGGGGTATAAT
>JASDQU010440115.1:4402-40089 GCA_032191745.1 Picea mariana | reverse complement strand
CTGGAAAACAAAGGAAGTTGGTGCTTCCAATGAATGTAATTCTTCAAGACATATAAGAAAAAACATTCTGTGGTTTTTTCCCAATTTGGGTTTCCACGTAAAACACTGGTGTATTGTGTATGTGTATGATTATTCATTTTTTCATTGCTTATTTACTCTAAAGTTATTGGATAATAATGCTTCATTGATATATCACTTGGATTATATGGTTAAAAGGGATTAAATTGCTCTATTACTGATTCACCCCCCCCTCTCAGTAATCCAACAAGCAACTCATCAAGATGCATATTCAACCAATGATTTTCCCTCTCCCCTGGGAACTCAAAGCAATGGACACCATTTCTTCCTAAGGAGGGAATATTGATCCAGGTGGATATTGGTAGCCACCCGCCTATTCCAGCTGGCTCAAAACAATCGTCTGGAAATTTACTAATTTTAGTAGTTTTTCGATTCCTAAACTTCTGGGACATTTTTAGGGCCTAAATGAAGTGTTTTCAGGATTGATCATCTCAATGAAATTACAAGGATCTAATTGAGCCCCCAAAATGAAGCTCCTTGACAATACTAGCCATCGTGTTCCCCAATTGGAGACCGTAAGCCAAAGCTATGCCCCTGGGAAGTTGATAAACCAAATTATTCAAAACAGGGTCCACAAAATTGTTGGCTTTTCATCTTCAGGGGTTAGGGTTTTGGATTTTATTTATGTTAAAAAGGTCTTTAGAGCCTCATTTTAATCATCTTATTTTGAATGTGAGTAGTCGTCACATCCCTTCTAATAATTAAGTTTCCACCATTCCAGTGAGTCTTTCACTCTGTATTTCTACAGTTTTGTACATTTCACTCATTAATAGAAATTGTGTATTACTGTATATCTATGCCTCTTATATACATACATATATATATATTTATATATTATTGTCACTCTTTCAATATCTATGTATATTTATGTGTTATATCTCTGCTCTCATTTCGTGTCGAAAATAATCTGGATTAGTGGTAGCAGAGGAGGCTTCTCTTGATCATTTTTTAGTGCATGTCCCCAACAAGGTCCAAGTATAGAAAGTTGGGTATCAATCATGTCTAGATTGAGGAAAATCTCTCTCACATGCCCAAGAAACCCTCCATGGAGGAAGAAAAAAAAATGATAGGGTAGAAGATTCTATTAATTTGTTTCTTGAGCAAGCTCTCACACGACAAAGGGATGAAACGATGGATAATTTTTCCCAAATCCTTCAATTCTTATCGACAACAACAGGTGCGTCTTCATCAAGCAGTCAGTTTGGAGGCACCTTTCCTTTCGAAGTACAAGTTAATTTTAATATTCACGTATTTGAAGGCCACATAGATGTGGATGCCCTAGAAAAATGGTTAAATCTACTAGAAGGTTATTTCTTTGTTCATAATTTATCCGATAGAGAAAAGAGAACCTTCGCACTCCTTAAGGCTCTCCCCCGTCTCAAAAATTGGTGGGAAACTTACTGGGAGGAAAGTTCCACAAAGGAGTCTGAAATATATGAGGCTAACCCCACTTGGGATCTTTTTGTGGATGCAGTCAAGGAACAATAGTACCCTATTGGCAACTATGATGCCCAATACATGAGATGGACCACTTTCTGGCAAGAGAGGGGCCAAGAAGTGATAGATTTCACCAATACCTTCCATACCTTACACACCAAGATGGGTATCAAATACTACGAGCGACATTTGGTTCTGAAATACTGTGGGGCTCTACAGAGATACATCCAAACTGAAATGGATTTTCTAGACATCTCATCATTGGGTGTTTCTTATCGATATGTTGTTAAAATTGAGTATACATTTAAGCACTAGAACAAGTGGGAGTTCAGGTTTGGAAACCTACAACAACACAACTATGGTAAATACAACCATAACAACCATCCTTCAAAAAACCATTCCAATCCATAGGAAAAGAAGTGTAACGAAAATACAAAGGACACTGGGAAATGGTATGAATTCCATAAATGCCCCTGGAACAAGACTAGTGAATTTCACTCAAAACAGTCATTGGTGGTTGAGATCAAAGAAAAGGATTCAAACCTTGATTTGGAATCTGATTTAGAAAATAATGGAAAAAGACAGATCATCAACACAGACCCCACTGCTAATGTCGCAACTGCAACAATTCAACCAGAAGAACTGGTAGCTCCTAAAGAGGGGGAGTGCCTTTTTCATTCATATATGTGGGTGAAGAGCACCCCACTACATTTTATTGTTAATAGAAGAATCCATAATAACCTCAACTCAGCAGAGGTCATCAAACAACTGTGATTGTCAACAACACCACACCTGTAGCCATAGAACATCGGGTGGCTTTGCCAAAGAAGAGATCTTGATGTTAGCTACCAATGTCAATTATCATACGACATCCATCCCTTCAAGGATGAGGTATTATGTGATGTTGCCCCACTATATGTGTGTGATGTTCTATTGGGTCAACCATATATGTGGAAGCACCATGTTATTTATGAGTCTCGACCTCGTAATGTCATTGTTACTCTATGGGTCATATCTACAAGATGCCAGAGATAGTTCCAACTATTGTCCCACCTAAACATTGTCGCAAGCTAGTATCTCACACTAAAAAATCCAACTTCTTCACAGTCTGTTCAAAAGGTGAACAGAAGAACACCACAACCACTATAGCGTCGGTCCAAGAACCTTTTTTGCAGAAGAACCAATTCAACAAGATTGAAGCAAATCATGATGATTCCTTCTACACAAAGTCATCTCATGTAGCCATACTGGTTAAAATGGTCCAACCCTTTCAACCACAGGTTCGTGACAGCCTTCAAAAAGCCAAGAAACACAACTTCTCTAGCAAGGAAAGCAAATCATCAAGATGCAGATTCAACAAATTATTTTCCCTCTCCTATGAGAACTCAACACAATGGAGACCATTGCTTCCTAAGGACAAAGGATTGATCTAGGTGGATATCAGTGGCCAACCACCTATTCCAACTGGCTCAACACAGACTTCTAAAAATTTACTATTTTTAGCAGTTTTTCAGTTCTTAAACTTCTAAAGCCATTTTAAGGTCCTAAATTAAGTTCTTTCAGGATCGAGCACCACAATTATAACCAAAGGATCTGATTGAGCCCTGATCCGAAAATGATCCTTAAAATACTTGGTTGATTTTTAAGGATGTGTTAAATTACCATTCAAAATCTTAAATGAGGAAGGAGATATTAATGAAATAATGTTGTGGCCATCATAAATAATACAAAACAGAAAGTAAACATTAAGAACAACAAACCATAATTTTGAGATTGTTAACGGAGTTCAGCAAGATTTCCTACGTCTCTGGGCCTTTATCTTAGTGGGGGAGGCTTTCTTATTAATTTTCAATGCTACAAAGTTACATAAGAATCATCTCAAATGTATTACAAACTACTCTAGATGTGTTTTTCTCGATCTCACAAATCCAACACAACTGACGGAACTGAAAAAGGTTGAGCGTAGCTTCTTGAAATGGCCTCCAAAGTTCGCTTCCTCAGTGGATTCTCTGCATAAAAATGGCTTAAGCTTTCAAATTATTCAACATTTTTTTGTTTCTAAACCTCCCCATTCTTTCAAAAACCTATGATTATTATAGATTTGGATTTGGGGGTCATCTCCCAACTTCCCCACAAGATTTGGCCTCAAAAAGGGCTCCAAATCCTCAAAAATGGGGAAAATCCTCCAAAAATCAGGCTAATAAGCATTTAAATCTTTATCATAAGGTTGGAAACCCACTTTTGGGAAAACATTGGTGCGCTAGACCCCTTGCTTCAGGCTCTTGGTCATATGGGAGCGCCATGTTGTTAATTGTGGAGCCTGATTATCTTCCTGATTCAGAGGTCTTTTGTTTAGATACTTTAAAATTTGATGATGTTGGTGTTATCCTTAGTGAGGAAATGTGATGGAAAAGCATGGGTGAGGGAAATGGAGAATAGGGGAAGACAAAAGGATAGAGGAAAGGGCGGAGGGAACCACGAAAATTCTAGGAAGGGCAGATCCAAATCTAGACTTGGAAAGATAGAGTGTTGGAATTGTGGTAAGAAACGACATCTAAAGAAAGACTGTAGAGATCCAAAGAAACAAAGAGATGGACAGCATGAGAAAAATCAGGAAGCAAATGTAACAGATGACGTGTTACAAGATGCTTTGATTCTTTCTGTAGATAATATTTATGAATCTTGGGTAGTAGATTCAGGGGCTTCATTTCATGCCACACCCCATAGGAAACATTTTCTAGATTATGTTCAATGTGATTTTGGACGGGTTCATTTGGGTGATCATGCACCATGAAAAATTGTTGGAATGGGAAAGGTAAAAATAAAGAAATACAATGGAAGCCAATGGTTGTTGAAATAGGTAAGACATGTTCCAGATTTAAGGAAAAAATCTGATTTCAACAGGGCAGTTGGCAAGTGAAGGTTATATATCCTGATTTACAGATAAGACGTGGGAGTTCATCAAAGGATCATTGGTAATAGCAAAAGGAGAGAAGGTAGGTACATTGTATTTATGTATTGGTAATACTAACTCTTATATATATTTAGCTTCTACAGAAGTTGATACAACATTGTGGCATCATAGGTTGGGACACATGAGTGAGAAGGGAATGTAGATACTTCACAAAATAAATTTGTTATCCGATCTTAAACAAATTGATTTGGACTTCTGTGAGCATTGTGTTTATGGAAAACAGAAGAGAGTTAGAATTCTCATAGACAGAAAAGAAAAGAAGAATGAAAGGTTAGATCTTGTGCATACATATGTATGTGGACCATCTCAGGTATCATCTCTTGGTGGATCTCATTATTTTGTTACTTTTATTGATGATGCAACTAGAAAAACTTGGGTTTATTGCATTTGACAAAAATATGATGTTTTTGATACTTTTAAGAAATGGAAAGGTTTGGTTGAGAATGAGATAGAAAAAAGTTTGAAGTGTCTCAAATCAGATAATCGAATTGAATATTGCAACAAGGATTTTGATGATTACTGTTCATATCATGGGATTCGTAGAGAGAAGATAGTTCCAAGGACACCACAAGAAAATGGTGTGCCAGAAAGGATGAACAGGACAATCATGGAGCGTGCAAGAAGTATGAGATTGCATGTTGGTTTTCCCTTACAGTTCTAGGCAGATGTTATAGATATTGTTTTTTACTTAATAAACAAGGTACCTTCAAGCTCTTTGGATGGTAGAATTCTAGAGGAGGAATGGATAGGAAAAAAGGTAAACTATTGTTTTTTGAAAACTTTCGATTGTGAAGCATTTGTCTATATTGATAAAGAAAATAGAACAAATCTTGAGGCAAAATCCAAGAAGTGTACCTTTATTGGATACAATGTTAATGATTTTGGTTATCTCTTATGGGATTATGAAAATAAAAAAATCATTAGGAGTAGAGACGTCATATTCAATGAGAAGGTCATGTACAAAGATTAGTTGCAGGGAAAGAAACAAGAATACACAGTGCTTGATGAGATCACTGAAAAATAAATTCCAAAGGAACCATAAAATCAAAATGTACAACAACAGGAGCAGTAGGTACCTCAAACACCTACAAGTGTTGTTAGAAAATCTACCAGGTTAAGTATACCCCCTGAACGATACTCTCATTCATTGTATTATTTATTGTTGACTGATTCTGGTGAACCAGAATGTTATGAAGAATAAATGCAGGTAGACACCCAAAAGAAGTGGGAGCAAGGCATTAAAGAGGAAATGGATTCCTTGGTAAATAGCCATACTTGGGACTTGGTTTAGTTGCCTGCAGGAAAAAGAGCATTGCAGAATAAATGGATTTACAAGTTGAAGGAAGAAGATGGAAGAATAAAGCGATACAAGGCTACACTTGTTGTAAAGGGGTTTGCACAGAATAAAGGTATAGATTTTGATGAAATATTTTCTCCTGTTGTTAAAATGACTTCAATTAGGACTATTTTAATTCTTGTGGTAGTAGAAGATTTGCATCTTGAACAATTAGATGTTAAAACATATTTTCTCCATGGGATTTGGAGGAAGAGATTTATATGTAGTAGCCACAGGGGTATGAGGTCAAAGGGAAGGAGAATTTGGTAGGAAGTTTGAAGAAGAGCTTGTATGGACTAAAGCAAGCTCCAAGGCAGTGGTATTTGAAGTTTGACAAGTTTATGGCAGAACATGGTTATAGTATATTTCATTTTGATCACTGTGTTTACCTCAAAAGGCTAGAAAATGGAAGCTATATAATCTTGTTATTCTATGTAGATGACATGCTTTTTGCAGGGTCTAATATGCAGGATATAAATGTGCTCAAGAAGAAATTAGCTAATTCATTTATTATGAAGGATTTGNCAGTTAGTACACCTTTGGCCAGACATTTCAAATTAACTAAGGAAATGTGTCCCAAGACACAGGAGGAGATAAAATACATGTCCAGGGTCCCTTATTCATCAACAGTTGGCATCTTGATGTATGCAATGGTTTGCACAAGACCAGATATTGCACATGCAGTGGGAGTTGTGAGCAGGTATATGAACAATCCAGGTAAATAATATTGGGAGGTAGTGAAGTGGATTCTCAGGTATTTGAGAGGTATTTCTACTCATGCATTATGTTTTGGAGGTTCAGACCCTTTTCTATAGGGATATGTGATTCAAATATAGCAGGTGATAAAGACAGTAGGAGGAGCACCATAGGGTATGTTTTTACTATAGGTGAAACATCAGTAAGTTGTATTTCTAAACTGCAAAAGGTTTTTTCACTTTCAATAATAGAGGAAGAGTATGTTGTTGCTACAAAGGCTAGTAAAGAGATGATTTGGTTACAGAGGTTTATGGAGGAATTGGGAAAGAAGCATGAAAGTAACAGGTGTTACTGTGACAGTGAGAGTTCCATTCATCTTGAAAAGAACTCAGCCTTCCATTTGAAGGCTAAGCATATATAGTTGAGGTACCACTTCATATGATCCACCTTGGAAGATGGGCATTTGAAGTTGGAAAAGATACACACTAGCCAGAATCCTGCAGATATGTTAACAAAGGGAGTAAGCAGGGAAAAACTGAGTTCCTACTCAGTTTCAATTGGTCTTCAAGAATGAATACGAAGATGAGAAATTTGTCAGGTCCAAGAAGGTTCAGAATCCAGCATATACAACAATGATGGAGTTGTTGAGATTAGTCTCCAAGTGGGAGATTGTTGGTTGTGGAGCCTGATTATGTTCCTGATTCAGAGGTATTTTGTTTTTAGCCATGTTTATACCCCATGAAGTATTTAAACCCCAGAATTATGTACACTCTTCCATGCGGGGGAGTGCAGAGGGAGTTTATCGTTCATTATAAGGTCACGGATCTAACGGTAGAAATTATGTTAGGGTTTTTTGCCCTAGAAGGAAACCCTTTGTTATGAGGGAAATGTATTGCGGCTATGAAACATAGCGAATATTGTATTCTAAGATGAGAGATTGTGAGTTAAAGAAGAGGAAGTTACAGTGGGTTTGTTGTAGGTTGTATCGCTTCATATGCTGGATAATAATAAAGGAAGGACCTGGAAATTTCTCTGGTGGGCGTAGCCCACACTGGGTGAACCATGTAAATATGTGTCTTTATTTTATTGTGTATTTTATGTGTTTTATTCCGCATTTGTTTTATTTTATTGCTCCATGGTCTTGTTTTTCTAACACATGTGTCCATCTCTTAATCCCCCTGTGCCTTAAACCTCTGGTCGAGCCCATTTTCATCTGAAACCTCATCGTGTGGATGGCCATGTGGCCCTGGTCTAGTGCCTACTCCTCTGGTCAAGCCATATATCTGGGCCAACCCTATCCAATTGGGGATTATCCCAAAACCTCTACAACCACCACAAAAAATGAAAATCGGTTGCATAGGGGTTAAGTCCTATTGTGTAGCCTGGTCAGTTGGCACTTTTTGGTTAGACCATTTCCCATGCTCGAAGGTCAAGGCTTCGATTCCACCGGTGGTGTAACAAAATTTTGACCTGGCCCACATTTCCCATATCTGGGGTGCCGCGTGGAGCCCTCT
The DNA here is from genome assembly GCA_032191745.1 of Picea mariana. Taxonomy (NCBI): domain Eukaryota; kingdom Viridiplantae; phylum Streptophyta; class Pinopsida; order Pinales; family Pinaceae; genus Picea; species Picea mariana. The sequence goes on along the minus strand of JASDQU010440115.1, from coordinate 32,054 downwards.
TATTGGGCCACATGTTGCCTCTAGATTATCCATTGTACACACAGTCAAGTGCTGAGTGGACCTCCACATCAACTTTCCAACGCATTTGTCCAACTAGCATTGTACGACACGTGTCAAGCCCGGAGCCTACCACCTGGCACCATGTCACTATGTCGTACTATATAGTCAGCCACTCAGTTAGTATCACATCACTACCACCTGTCATCCATACTTCCATGTTTCAGACTATCATTGGGCCATGTCAGCGAATGGACTACCACATCAACACCTATATAGTCCACATGTCAAAACCATACTATGACAACTCAGCCTAAAAATGCCAAATATTCCTGCCACGTGTCACCTCTTAGTGTTGCCACATGTCTGTATTGACATCATCATGACATCATGCCAACGTACTGCTGATGTCATCAATACAACATGTTTAATGTTGACTTTGACTCTTTTTTTCCTGTTTGGGAAATCGATCAGAACGTGATAACTTTCACATATGGCATCCATTTTCTGAAAAAACAAATATATGGTTGGAAACGGTGGGATGATCCTGAATCAATGGCATTGGTTTCATATAATTCCAAGAACTTTGATTTTTATGCCTTTCAGGATCCATTTGGATCATGTCTCCCCACTAAGACCTTTTGGTCCTCCAAAAGGATATTAACCAGTCATCAAGTGTGGGATAGTCCTACCCACTTATCCTTTGTCTTTAAACTTTGTCATGTGTGCCTATCGCATCATAATCAATTGCATAATAACCATCACAATTGAAAGCATATTGTTAGCCACTTGAACTCATTCACATCATACTAAATCCACTACCATCCATGTAGAAAACATTAGCAACGATAACATCATAAATATGACTGCAAATGAACCAATATGTTTGATGTGCTTGCATGACTTTAACTTTTATTGAAGCAAAGTATGAATGAATTCCCATCCTACAACCATCTCATGTTCATGCTTAAGATCAATTGCTTTAATTGGCACAATTATAGGTGTGTTGTTTGCATAAGTTTCCTTCCTTAATTGTTCCATTGTTTGAAGAGATTGATTTGATTTTATGTGATGAGCATACACAATATATTCATTTCCTTCTTTAGTTAAATGATATTTATTTTGTTCCCTATAGAAGATTTATTTTCGATAATATAAATAAGGGCTTCCTAAGACCATTCCACACGTTTCTAGCGGCACCACATCACATGTTACTTCATTCACATATTTAGATGTACTTGCAAATTTTATGATACATTGATTTGTTATGGGAAATGTGTGATCTTTGCTTATCCAATTAAGTGAATAGGGTTTTTTATGCATCTTATTGTTTAATCCCAATTTCTTAACCACTTCTTCTGAAATTAAGTTAGACTGAGATCCACTATCTATCAATGTGTTTATCTTAGTATGTTTTATCATGACCCTTATATGTAACAATTTACTTCTAGAATCATAACCATCACCAATTTTACCTATCAAACCAACTATTTTGATTTTAGTCTCATCATCTGAATCATACCCCAAGTTTGTTGGTCGTGATGTTGTTGCAACTATTTGCCTCCATTTCCTCTCTTTGAACCACTTGGGTCCCTTCTCTGGGTGAAATTGCCAACAATGGTCATCATCATGCCCTTCTTTCTTGCAATGCTTGCAAGAGAGTTTTTCTTCCTTCATTGTCACTGAATTTTCTTTCTTTTCGTTCCCCTTTCTTTTGTCTTCTTTCCTTGAAGACAATTCCCATGTTACACCAACTCTTATTTTCCCTAATTCAATACACATTTCTTAAACACAAACATAATCAAGATTAGTAGGTCCAGACATAAATACAGTGTTACGAATCTGTGTAGGTAAACCTCCTATATACTTCATAAGATTTTATTGTGTATGTAATGGAATATTTAACATTAATTCCATCTTACGAAATTCATCTGTATATTCTTGCACCATTGGCCATTTTCTTAGTTTAAGACTTTTCCATTCAATTAAAGATTTTCTCTTATAAACCAAAGGAGAACATTGCTTTCTAATTGCAAAAACAAAATTTTTCCATGATAGAAATACATTACCAACTTGTTGAGTACTATGTTGCAACTTACTCTACCACTATATGAGTGATGTTCCTTCAATACGAAGCGATGCCAAATTGATTTCAATTGCATCATCTTTTATTTGGTTCACGCTACGATAAACATCCATCTGTCTAACCCATTTAGCAAGCCTCTCAGCATTGACTTCCCCATCATACATGGGAAATTTGAATTTTACATCAAGCTTAAGTAATGACATATCATGTTTATGTTTATGAGAATGTTTTCTTACAGTAGAAGTTGAACTTGTACTTGAAGAAGAAGAAGATGGAGATGAATGAGGTGAAGGAGGAGTTTTAGGAGGGTCCTCTCCTTCTTTGCTTTTGTCTTATTTTGAATATTCCCCTTGAAAAGGCCTCTTTTGTTCCAAGTAATCATCATATAAGAACTTTACCATCTCTGACATGGAGATAAAGTCTTTTGAAACTCTATCTTGTTCTGAGATATTCCTTCTTTAGATGCCATCTTTTCACTTTGACATGACCTCTTTCTCGATATAATCTTAGGATATCCTTCTACAAGCTCGCCTTCACCAAAACTTAGCTTTTCCCTGGTAATCATGCAAACTCAAACAACCAATTGTCAACCTACTCTGATACCACTTGATCCAAAAATGATCTTTAAAAGACTTGGTTGAGTTTTAAGCATGTGTTAAATTATCGTTCAAAATATTAAATGAGGAAGGAGATATTAATGAAGGAATGTTGCAGCCATCATAAAAAATATAGAACAGAAATTAAACATTAAGAATAAGAAACCATAACACCAATATTGTTAACGAAGTTTGGCAAGACTGCCTACATGTCCGGACCTTTGTCTCAGTGGGGGAGGATTTCTTATTAATATTCAATGCTACAAAATTACATCATAAGTATCTCAAATGGATTACAAACTATTATGGCAGTGTTCATCTTGACCTCAATAATCCAACACAACTAACGACACTAAAAAAGGTTGAGCATAGCTCCCAGAAATGGCCTCCAAAGTTTGCTTCCTCAATGGCTTCCCTGCATAAAAATGGCTTAAGCTTTCAAACTCTTCAGTATTATGTTGTTTTTCAACCTCCTCATGCTGTCAAAAACCTTTGATTCTTATATATTTGGAGTTGGGGTTCATCTCCCAACTTTCCCCCAAGATATGGCCTCAAAACATGCTCCAGATCCTCAAAAATGGGCAAAATCCTCTAAAAATCGAGCTAATAATAATTCAAATCTTTATAATAAGGTTGAAAACCCATGTTTTGGGAAAAATTACCATGCCAGCCCCCTTTCTTTGGGCTCTTGGTCATATGGGCGTGCCATGTGTCCAGCGCTTAAGCCCCATGCACCCTAAACCTCTGGTCAAGCCCCTTCTCATTCGACACCTAGTTGTGTGGATGGGCATGTGGTCATGGACTGGTGCCTTGTTTTTTGGTCAAGCCATATCTCCAGGCCAACCCCCTTTGACTAGGGCTTATCCCCAAACCTCTGCAACCACCACAAAAAAATGCAAATGGGTCACATAAGTTTTAAGTGCTATCATGTAGCTCAGTTGGTTGGAGCTTGTTGGTTACACCATTTCCCATGCCTGAAGGTCAGGGATTCGATTCCACCAATGGTGCAACAAAATTTTGAACTAGCCCACATTGGCCATATCTGGGGTGACACATGGCAGCCTATTATTGGGCCATGTGTCACCTCTATATTGGCCTTCATACACACAGTCAGATGCCCAATGGAATGCCACATCAACCTTCCAAAGCTTCTTCCCAGTCAGTGCCATATGAAACGTGTCAATCCTGGATCCTTCCACCTAGTGCCATGTCACGCTGTCATACTATACATTTATCCCCTTGGTCAGTTCCACATCACTGCCACCTATCATCTGTACTTTCATGTGTCGGACATTCATTGGGCCACGTTAGTGTATGGACTACCACATCAACGTTGGTACAGTCCATGTGTCAAATCCATATTATGCCAACTCAGCTTGAAAATGCCAAATCTCCCTGCCATGTGTCATCTCCTGGTGCTGCCATGTGTCCCTCATGACATCACCTGACACGTCATGGTGACGTATTGTTGACATCAGTAGTACGGCCTATTGACTGTTAGCTTTGATTTTGTTTTTCTTGTTTGGGAAATCGATCAGAACGTGATAACTTTCACATACGGTGTCCATTTTTAGAAAAAATATATATATCCAAAATTGGCATGATGAGCCCAATGCAATGGTGCTAGTTTCATCTAATTCTAAGAACTTTGATTTTTAGGCCTTCCTAGATCCATTTGGATCAAACCCCCAAAATGAATATCCTCAATAATACCTTTTCAACGAGTTATCGTGCAGCTCAAATTGATATCATATGCCAAAGTTATGCCCTTGGGGAGTTGATACACCAAACTACCCAAAACAAAGTCCACATAATTGTCGGTTTTTCATCTTCTGGGGTTAGGGTTTTGGATTTTATTTATGTTCAAAATGCCTTTAGAGCCTCATTGTAATCATATTATTGCAAATGTGAGTATCCATCACATCTCTTTTCAAAGATAACTTGCAACCATTCTAGCAAGTCTTTCACTATGTATTTCTATAGTTTTGTACATTTCGCTCATTAATATAAATTATGTATTGCTATATATTTGTGCCTCTTGTTATATATCTGATATATCTCTCTTATATTATTGGCTCTCTTGCAATATATCTGTATATTTCTATGTTATATCTCCTCTCTCATTTTGTGCTGAAAATAATTTGGATCAGTGGTATCAGAGTAGGTTGCTCTTGATAATTTTTCAGTGCATGTCCCCGACGAGGTTCGAGTATAGCAAGTTGGGTCTCAAGCTTGTATCTCTTAAGGAAAATTACTCTCGCATGCCCAAGAAACCCTCCATGGTGGAAGAAAAGAAAAATGATAGAGCAGAATATTATATTAAGTTGTTTCTTGAGCAAGCTCTCACACGATAGAGAGACGAAATGATGGAGAATTTTTCCCACATCCTTCAATGCCTGCCGATAAAAACATGTGTGTATTCATCAAGTGGTCACTTTGGAGGCACCTCACCTTTAAAGGTACATTTTAATTTTTATATTCTCGTATTTGAAGGATAAATAGATGTGGATGCCCTAGAAAAATGGTTAAATATACTAGAAGGTCATTTCTATGTTCACAATTTCTCTAACAGAGAAAATATCACCTTCGCACTCCTTAAGGATCTCCCCCATGTCAAACATTGGTGGGAAACTTATCGGGAGAAAATTTCCATAGAGATGTCTGGAATATATGAGGCTGAGCCCACTTGGGGTTTTTTTTTGGATACATTCAAGGAACAATATTACCCTTTTGACAACTATGATGACAAGTACATGAGATGGACCACACTGCATCAAGAGAGGGGACAAGCAATGTCAGATTTCATTAATACCTTCCATACCTTGCACACCAAGATGGGTATCAAAGAATCTGAGTGACATTTGGTTCTGAAATATCATGGGGCTCTATAGAGATACATTCAAACTAAAATGGATTTTCTGAATATCTCATCACTGGGTGTTGCTTATCGATCTCCTGTTAAAATCGAGCAGAAATTTAATCACCAGAACAAGTGGGAGTTCAACTCTGCAAACCTCCAACCACCAAAGTATCTCAAAGATGGCCCTAACAACCAGCTTTCAGAAAACTAATCCAAGCCACGGGAAAAGACGGGTAATGGAAAGACAAAGAAGGATGCTGAAAATGGTGTGATTTCCATAAAAACCCCTAGTACAACACTTATGAATTTCGCTCAAAACAGTCATTGGTGGTTGATATCAAAGACAAGGAGCCAAAACTTGATTTGGAATTTGATTCAGAAAATAATGGAAAAATACATATCATTGATGCAGACCCCACTACGACTGTCATGACTGCAACAATTCAACCAAAAGAACTGGCATATCCTGAAGAGGGGGAGATACTTTTTCATTCACAGATGTGGGTGAAGGGGACCCCACTACATTTTATTGTTGATAGTGGAAGCTAGAAAAACCTCATCTCAACAAAGGTCGTCAAACAATTGGTATTGTCAAAAATATCACACCCACAGCCATACAACATCAGGTGACTTTACTATCGAAGAGATATTTGTGTAAGCCAACAGTGCCAATTTTCATATGGCATATTGCCCTTCAACGATGAGGTATTATGTGATGTTTCCCCACTAGATGTTTTTGATGTTCTGTTGGGCCAACCATATATGTGGAAGTGCCATGTTATTTATGAGTCTCGACCCCATAGTGTCATTGTTACTCTGGGGGTAATCACTATAAGATACCAGAGGTAGTTCAAAATATTGTCCCACCTAAACAATGTCGCAAGGTAGTATGTTACATTAAAAAATTCAGCTTCTTCATAGTCTGTTCAAAAGGTGAATAGAATAACACCGCAACCACTACAGCCTCAGTACAGGCACCTTTTTTCCAGCAGAAGCAGGTCGACAAGATTGAAGAAAATCACAAGGATTCCTTCTACACAAAATAATCTCATGTAGCCATACTAGTTAAAAAGGTCCAACCCTCAAGCCACAGGTTCATGAAATCCTTCAACAAGCTAAGTAATGCAACTCCTCTAGCAAGGAAAGCAGCTCATCAAGATGCAGATTCAAGAAATGATTTTCCCTCTCCCATGGGCACTCAACACAATGGATACCATTTTTTCCTAAGGACATAGGATTTATCTAGGTGGATATCAATGGCCACCCACCTATTCCAACTGTCTCAAAACAATCTTCTAGTATTTTACTATTTTTAGCAATGTTTTGGTTCTTAAACTTCTGGGGCCATTTTGAGGGCCTAAATGAATTTTTTTCAGGATCAAGGACCTCAATGATGGAAAAAGTCACTCATGTATCCCTCAAAATGGATCTCCTCGATAATACCTTTCCAACAGGCTATTGTGTACCCCAAATAGAGATCAAATGTCAAAGTTATGCCCCGAGAAGTTGATACACCAAACTACCCAAAACGTGGTTCACAAAATTGTCGGATTTTCATCTTATGGGGTTAGGGATTTGTATTTTCTTTATTTTCAAAATGCCTTTAGAGCCTCATTGTAATCATCTTCTATAAAATATGAGTATCTGTCACATCTCTTCTCAAAGATAAGCTTCCACCATTCTAGTGAGTCTTTCACTCTGTATTTCTACAGTTTTGTACATTTCGCTCACTAATAGAAATTGTGTATTATTGTATATATGTGTTTGTTTATATATATATGATATCTCTATTTTATATTATTGTCTCTCTTGCAATATCTCTGTTTATTTATCTGTTATATCTTCTCTCTCATTTCGTGCTGAAAATAATCCAAATCAGTGGTATCAGAGAAGGTTGCTCTTGATCATTTTTCGGTGCATGTCCTCGATGACGAGGTCTGAGTATAGCAAGTTGTCTTGAACTTGTCTCTCTTGAGGAAAATATCTCTCACACACCCAAGAAACCATCCATGGATGAAGAAAATAAAAATAACAGAGAAGAAAATTCTCTTCATTTGTTTATTGAGCAAGCTCTCAGGTGACAGAGGGATGAAATGATGGACAATTTTATCCACATCCTTCAACACCTTTCGATAACAACAGATGTGTATTCTTCAAGTGGCCACTTTGGAGGCACCTCACCTTTCAAGGTACAAGTTACTTTTGATATTCTCGTATTTGAAGGATAGATATATGTGGATTCCCTAAAATTGGTTAAAACTACTAAAAGGTTATTTCTCTATTCATAATTCACCAATAGGGAAATGATCACCTTCGCACTCCTTAAGGATCTCCCCCATGTCAAAAATTGGTGGGAAACTTACTGGGAGAAAAGTTCCACAAAGGATTATGGAATATATGAGGCTGATCCCACTTGGGATTTTTTTGTGTATGAAGTTAAGGAACAATATTACCCTATTGGAAACTATGATGACTAGTACATGAAATGGACCACACTATAGCAAGAGAGGGGCCAACCAATGTCGTAGTTCACCAATACCTTCCATACCTTGTGCACCAAGGTGGGTATCAAAGACTTTGAGCAACATTTAGTTTTGAAATACCGTGGGGATCTACATAGATACATTCAAACTAAAACAGATTTTTTGGACATCTCATCACTAGGTGTTGCTTATCGATATGATGTTAAAATCGAGCAGAAATTTAAGCACCAGAACAAGAAGGAGTTTGGGTCTGCAAACCTCCAACAACCAAAGTATGGTAAAGACGACCCTAACAACCAGCTTTCAGAAAACCATTCCAAGACACAGGAAAAGAAGGGTAATGAAAAGACAAAGGAGGACACTAGAAAATGGTGTGATTTCCATAAACTCCCTTGGTGCAACACCGATGAATGTTGTTCAAAATAGTCATTGGTGGTCGAGATCAAATACAAGGAGTTGAACCATGATTTGGATTCTGATTCAGAAAATAATGGAAAAAGACATATCATCGACGCAAACCCCACTTCTATTTTCGCTACTACAACAATTCAACCAAAAGAACCAACACATCATGAAGAGGCGGGTGTTACTTTTTCATTCATAGATGTGGGTGAAGGGGACCCCACTGCATTTTATTGTTGATAGCGGAAGACAGAAGAACCTCATCTATGCAAAGGTCATCAAACAATTGGGATTGTCGACAACATCACACCTGCAGCCATACAACATTGGGTGGCTTCACCAGGGTTGAGATCTTTGTGTCATTAAGCAATGTCGATTGTTATACGGCATCCATCCCTTCAAGGATGAAGTATTATGTGATGTTTCCCCACTGTATGTTTGTGATGTTCTGTTGTGCTAGCCAGATATGTGGAAGCACCATTTTATTTATGAGTCTCGACCCTAGAGTTTCATTGTTACTATAAGGGTCATGTCTATAGGATACTAGAGGAAGATAAACTATTTCCCCACATAAATAGTTTCGCAAGGTAGTATTTCACACTAAAAAATTCAGTGTCTTCACATATTGTTCAAAAGGTGAACAGAAGAACACCACAACCACTACAGCCTCAATCCAAGCACTTTTTGTCCACCAAAAGTAGGTCGAAAATATTGAATAAAACAGAAAGGATTCCTTATACATATAGTCAAATCATGTAGCCATAATGGTTAAAAATTTCCAACCCTTCCAGCCACAAGTTCGTGACAACCTTCAACAAGCTAAGCAATGCAACTTCTCCAGCAAGACAAGCAACGCATCAAGATGCAGCTTCAACACACACTTTTCCCTCTCCCCCGAGCATTCAACGCAATGGATACCATTTATTCCTAAGGATGGAGGATTTATATAGGTGGATATCAGTGGCCACACATCTATTCCAGCTGGCTCAAAACAGTCTTCTCGCAATTTACTATTTTTAGCAGTTTTTTGGTTCTTAAAATTATGGGTCCATTTTGAGGGCCTAAATGAAGTTTTTTCATGATATAGCACCTCGTATATGGACAAAGGGTTCTAATTGATACCCAAAAATTAATCTCCTCAAAAATACATTTACAACGAGCTATTTTGTGCCCCAAATGGAGATCGAATGCCAAAGTTACGCCCCAAGAAGTTGATACACCAAACTACCCAAAATTGGGTCCACAAATCTATTGGATTTTCATCTTATGGGGTTAGGGTTGTGGATTTTCTTTATTTTCAAAAGGTTTTTAGATCCTCATTGTAATCATCTTCCAGTGAATGTGAGTATCTATCACATCTATTCTTAGAGATAAACTACCACCATTCTAGTGAGTCTTTCACTCTATATTTCTACAGTTTTGTACATTTCACTCATTAATAGAAATTGTGTATTACTGTATATATGCACCTCTTGTTATATGTCTTATATATCTTTGTTATATTATTGTATCTCTTGAAATATCTATGTATATTTATATGTTATATCTGCACTCTCATTTCGTGCTGAAAATAATCGAGATCAGTGGTATTAGAGGAGGATGCTCTTGATCATTCTTCAGTGCATGTCCCCGACGAGGTCCAAGTATAGCAAGTTGGATATAGATCTTGTCTCTCTTGAGGATAATCACTCTCACACACCTAAGAAACCCTCCATGGTGGAAGAAAATAAAAATGACAAAAATTAATATTCTTTTCATATGTTTCTTGAAAAAGCTCTCACGCAACAGAGGGACGAAATGATGGAGAATTTTTCCCACATCCTTCAATGCCTACCAATAACAACAGGCACGTATTCATCAAGCGGCCACTTTGGAGGCACCTCACCTTTCAAGGTACAAGTTAATTTTGATATTCCCATATTTGAAGGACAGATAGATGTGGATTCCCTAAAAAATGGTTAAATCTACTAGAAGGTTATTTCTTTGTTCATAATTCCTCCGATAGGGAAAATATCACCTTCGCACTCCTTATAGATCTCCCCCATGTCAAACATTGGAGGGAAACTTAGTGGGAGAAAACCTCTAGAGAGGAGTATGGAATATATGGGGTCGATCCCACTTGGGATTATTTTGTGGATGCAATCAAGGAACAATATTAGTCTGTTGGAAACTATGATGACCAGTACATGAGATGGACTGTGGCAAGAGCAGAGCCAAGCAGTTCCTAAGTTCACCAATACCTTCCATACCTTTCACATCAAGTTGGGTATCAAAGACTCCGAGAGAAATTTGGTTCTTAAATACCATGGGGTTTGTTGGACCCCAACAACCCCCTTCTTTATTTTTAATCAAAATCTAGGGTCCCTCGAAATTTTACTTGGATTCTCCATTTTTTCCCTTTGACTTGATTGGATTGGTATTGGCTTTCTTTGTTTCGAGGTTGGTTTGATTTTCTATTCTTTTATTTTGTTTGGTTTGAGTTTCATGAAATTCAAATGCCATTTTGTTTTTCTCTCTACAGATTTTTGATGTTGATGGACGAGCTTCATAATTTGGGAATTTGTTATTACCTCTTCCTTATTGAATTTATTTGCTATGAGAATAGCTTGGTTGAAGACTTGGATTAATAACAATGATTTTATAGGAATAACCTTTATTGTGGCACATCATTTCTATGGAATTTGTTCACATTTGATCAATTTTGAATGAGGGAGAGGCGAACATAGAAATCTTAATTTAAACGAAAACATTAGTTTTTATCAACTGTTTACTTTCATTTAAATTATGATTATGTTTTCGTCTTTTTCTCATTAGCAATCATTTTCAAAAAATCATTTGGTAGGTTTAATTGATTAAATTCGTTTATCAATTTGCATCTCATTTCAAAATTAAAATTAAAAGAATTATCTATCATTTGTTTGATTTTGTGAAAACCCAAAATTAATATTTTTCTCCTCTCCATCAACTTGAAGATTCTAGAATTTTAAGATCGTATTTGAAAGGAAAATAAAAATGATGTCTGTTTAGAACTTATAGTTAGTTTAAATTCATTTTAATTTTATTGTTCTAGATTTTGTTTTATTCACAATTTTTAGGTTATTAATTTGGTTTCCTTTTGTTTCACAGGTTTTTATTATCAATTATTTGGTAAGGATCTGATCATGGCTTGATTTTATTATCTAAATACATTCAAGATAATTGATCCAAAAATAATTTTGGATTGCTGCAAATAATTTATGAGCAACAATAGATAAGATTTGGAAATGCGTTCAAGAACATACAAACAACTATGCGGGACTTGTTTCAGACAAACCGTAATGAATTTGAAGAAACGATTGAAAACCCATCTGCAGAATGGACCCATTTAGCTTTCAGAAGGGAATTTTTCCAAACAAATGCACGATTTGAGAGATATCTGTGTCTCTTTACGAGGCAAATTTCAAGTGGCGGAAATTATTAGTGACACCCAAACTATTCATTCATTGTATAAATATATGAGAAAGTTCAGAGCCAAGAAGATCCAGAAGAAATTGAGAGGAGTATTTTTATCCTTTCTTTTTTGTATATTATTTCTTTTGTAAGTTTTTTCTTTTCAAATGGAGTAACTGATGGTTAGAATCTTTGAGAGAATGGACCAGTATTTTCAAAGAATATGGAATTCTAGGTTGCTTAATGGTTTTTGTCCTGTGAGTAAAATGGTTTTGTTTCATTATAATATCTTCATATTCTTTGAGTAATTAATTATGCATTGATTTAAATTAGCTTTAGCTTGTTTTATCAATACATGGTTAATTGCTATCATTTATGTATTATTGTTTTCAATCTTTAAGAGTCTGTTATCCCAAAAATTCATTTTAGACCTTATGATGAACTTATTATACTGAAACTATATGGGATACAGTTTATTCTTTGGCTTTTGTCCTTTTGTAGACTGTGCAGTGTTAATATTATTTCTCATATAATTTTTGAATATGAAACTTTATTTGTATTGAACTAGCTTTAGACTGTTCTACATATAATTTTTCATGTTATGTTTTCATTTATATGGTTCATTATATTTTGGTTCCTTTAATATCTGTGATTGATTATATATTGATACATTTTGAGTTTACGTCTAATGTTGGATAGTTGATAATACCACTTGCTCAGGGTTGGAGCTTATTTCACTTTTAGCTATTGGAAATTTTAAAGTGACATGAGATAAAATTTATTTGTCTTTCTGTCATCATAAACTCGTTCCAGAATATAAAAGACTTCTTTGAGTTTCTTCAGGAAGTATTATGCTTTATTTTGTCATAGGTTTACACTTGACATAGGTTAAGAGGAGCTCATACAAATACAGAGAGATAAATTTAACTTAGTATTGTTGATCAACGAGAGGTTAGTTAGCTTATTATTTATTTAATTTGTTGATTTGTGAATGAATAGTGATTGCATCATTTAAATGTTAATTTGCTTTGTCTATTTTCATTATATCATTTACAATCTTACTCATTCATTTTTTATTTGGTATTTAGAGCATTAGAATAAGTTATTTTCATTCTTAATCTTGTTTAGAAACATTATCTCAAACAACTACTTTCGCAAGGTTTTATTCAAACCTTGTAAATTGTATATAATCATTGTACATTTACACTCTTAGCTGAAAATTTGTAATTAATGTGTTGATTGTTATAATCATATCTCTAGTTAGTTTATTTCCTTTAGTTATTTTTAGGATACGAGTTGGCTAAAGGAGCCATAAAACACACCAGGTTAGATCATACCAAACGGCTTGGGTTAAATAGACAACCCCGGTCTGGATCTATCCTTTCTGTTGACGTTGTGTCATAAACACCCATCAACAAGGATGTACATATATACTTCCAAACTGAAATGGAATTTTCTGGAAATCTCATTACAAGGTGTTCATTATCGATATGTTGTTAAAATCAAGTAGAATCATAAGCACTAGAATAAGAAAGATTTCGGGTCTACAAATCCACAACAACCAAAGTATGGTAAAGATGTCCCTAACAACCATCCTTCAAAAAACCAGTCAAAACCATAGGAAAAGAAGGGTAATGGAAAGATGAAGAAGGACACTGGAAAATGGTGTGAATTCAACAAAATATTTTGGCACAACATCGATGAATGTTGCTCAAAACAGTCATTGGTCACTGACATCAAAGACAAGGGGCCAAACCCTGATTCAGAATTTGACTCAGAAAATAATGGAAAAAGACAGATCAACAACGTGGACCCCACTACTATTGTCGCGACCATAACAACTCAACCAGAAGAACCGATAGTTCCTTAAGGGGGGGGAGTGCCTTTTTAATTCACTGATGTGGATGAAGGGTACCCTGTTGCATTGTATTGTTGATAGTGGAAGCTAGAAGAACCTCGTTTTAGAAGATTTCGTCAAACAATTGGGATTGTCGACAACACCACACCCACAACCATACAACATCAGGTGGCTTCACCAGGGACAAGATCTCTATGTTAGCCAATAGTGTTGATTGTCATACAACATCCATCCCTTCAAGGATGAGGTATTATGTAAATTTTCCCCGCTAGATGTCTGTAATGTTCTATTGATCCAACCATATATGTGGAAGCACCATGTTATTTATGAGTCTCGACCCCGTAATTTCATTTTTACTATGGGGGATCATATATGAAGGATAACAGAGGTAGTTCCAACTACTATCCCACCTAAACAATTCCTCAACATAGTATCTCATACTACAAAATTCATCTTCTTCACATTCTGTTCAAAAGGTGAACAAAAGAACACTGTAACCACTGCATCTTTAGTCCAAGAAGCTTCTTTCCAACAGAAGTAGATCGACAAGATTGAAGCAAAGAAAAAGGATTCCTTTTGTACATATGCATCTCATGTAGTCATACTGGTTAAAAAGTTCCAACCCTTCCAACCACATGTTCGTGACAACCTTCAGTATGCTAGGCAACGCAACTTCTCCAGCTAGGAAAGCAACTCATCAAGATGCAAATCCAACAAATCATTTTCCCTCTCCCCCGAGAACTCAATGCAATGGAGACCATTTCTTCCTAAGGAGGGAGGATTGATCCAGGTAGATATAGGTGGCCACCCACCTATTCCAACTTGCTCAAAGAAGCCTTCTGGCAATTTACTATTTTTAGGAGTTTTTCAGTTCCTAAACTTCCCGAGCCATTTTGAGAGTCTAAATGAATTGTTTTAGGGATTGATCACCTCAATGATGAAAAAAGGATCTGATTGGGCCCCCAAAATGAATATCCTTGACGATACCTTTCCAACGAGATATCTTTCACCCCAAATGGAGATTGTATGACAAAGTTACGCCCCCGAGAAGTTGATACACCAAATTACCCAAAACAATGTCCACAAAACTGTTGGCTTTTCATCTTCCGGTGTTAGGGTTTTGTATTTTATTTATGTTAAAAATGCCTTTAGAGCCTCATTTTAATCGTCTTCTTGTGAATTTGAGTATCTGTCACATCTCTTCTCAGAGATAAGTTGCCATCATTCTAGTGAATCTTTCACTCTGTATTTCTACAGTTTTGTACATTTCATTCATTAATAGAAATTGTGTATTATTGTATATCAGTGCCTCTTGTTATATATCTAATATATCCCTATTATATTATTAGCTCTCTTCCAATATCTCTGTATATTTATGTGTTATATCTCTGCTCTCATTTCATGCTGAAAAATATGAATCATTGGTATCAGAGTAGGTTGTTTTTTATCATTTTTCAGTGCATGTCCCTAACAAGGTCCGAGTATAACAAGTTGGGTCTCGAGATTTTCTCTCTTGGGGGAAATTAGTCCATTTGGGGGGCACTCAACCATTCTTTCCATTAGTCAACCTCTGCATCATTCATGCACTCTTGAATCCTGCACACACTCATGAGTTACTTGTGCCTTTCTTATTATCAGTAGTAAATTGTATCCCTCTTAGGATGCACATTGCACATGTACCTACCTGAACTAGTGTTGTACCTTTCTGTTATGAGAAGAATATGTTCCATTCCCTGAAGGTTGTTTCTACCATCACATGTTCCGTAGTTGAACATTGTTGTTGTCTTCACCTTTACCTATAACTAGTTGACTTAAGCATTGAACTGAAGAATGTAATTATTTGTTTAAAGTTATATATATATATATATATACATATGGAATTTTTATTTTTATGAAGTGGCATGGCCCCGACCTAGGTGGTTTGGGGATGTTACAATTTATACAATTCTGCAAGAGTTTTTTTGTGGCACAACCTAGCAGGTTTAAGGTTGGGTGTGTGAAAATTGTGTATCAAAGCTCTGATTTTCAACACTAAGCATGGATGGGCCATGTAAGTGGAAATTGAAGAAAAAGTTTCACAGAGAGTTGTTTTCAAAATGGAAAAAAATCGAGTTTCAGAACATCCATGAGTGTCAAAAGGGATGAGATCACACTTTAATTATGTTTGAAAGCTCAGGATGTGTAACAGTCCAGAAAACCACAATGGTTATAGGATCTATTTGGGAAAGGTATGAATCCTTCATGGTCATCAGATCTGGGAAAAGGAGCACAACGATTAACCTCTCAAGTATTTTAGACTTTGTTGCCTTGGAAATTTTAAATTCTTTGACAAAAAGGAGGCAAAGCCCCGAAGCTCGGAAGTCTTGTAGTGAATCTATGTCATAGATCACTGGGAGGAGTACTTGACCATTGGATTTAGCCAAGGATAGATATGAGATATTATATCAAGAAAAGATTAGGAGGTGATGCATAGTTGAGAAGATCAGATCCCAGTTGTCAGATCTGTGTGCGAGCGAGTGTGACCCATAGATCTCATGGAAGTTCGGAACTTTGACACTCAGGAAGAAGCGAGTCCTTAAGTTTCCATGAAGAAAATATCTTGAAGTCTTGAACTTTGGAGTAAATCCAAACCGTCCATGTTGGGAAATATGTGTCTACAGATTAGCAAGTGTTCAGAAGATTAGACATTAGGTAGTTCACAAGTTGGCTAGTGATCAACAACGAAATCTTCTGAAGCCTGAAGCTCTGAAGTGTTGGAGTCCTAAAAACTCAGAGGAGCACAGTCCAGAGAGTTATCCACTTCAGCATTCAGAGAAAATTTCATGTTGTGATAAGAATTCCTCCGAAGCGGGAAGCTCTGAAGAACCATAGTAACGAATCTACAAAGAAGCGTCTAGTCAGGAGTTCGTCGATCCAGCGTTCGAATGTTTTAAAGTGTTCTAATGTGAAATTCTTCAAAGCCTGAATTTCAGAAGTCCTAGAGCATCGGAGTCCCGAAGCTCCAAGGAACACATGTTTGGAATTTTGGCATTCAAATGTTTTAGAGTGTGTTGATGTGAAATATTTCGAAGTCCCGGAGCCCCAAAGTCCCGAAGTTCCAAAGAACACTTGTTCATAAGTTCATAAATTTGGTGTTTAGGAGTTTTGAAGTGTTCTCATGTGAGATCCTCTGAAGTTACATGTCCCAGAGCGTCGAACTCCTGAAGCTCTGGGGAGCACTTGTTCGGAAGTTCAGCATTTAGGAGATTTGTAGTGTTATGTTTGGAAATTCTCCCAAGCACAGAGTTGCGAGTTCTCAAATCTACAAAGTCCTGAAGCTCTAGAGAACGCTTGTTCAGGAGTTCATAAATTTGGTGTTCGGGAGTTTTGAATTGTGTTTTAGAAGAAACCTCTGAAGCTCAGAGTCTCGAAGTCCCAGAGCATCAAAGTGACGTGGCATGAGGACATCACCTTGGGTGATGTGGACCCACTTATGTATGGCACATGTCATCTTGATATAGGATTTTTCCACCCATAGAATGAGCCATGTGTCATCTCCATACTTTTTCCACGTATCACCCTAGTGTGGAGTTTCTAATGAGACCGAAAGATTTGGAAATTCGACGTTTGGGGAAATCAAGGTGTGATGTTGTAGGAACCCCTGAAGTCCAAAGCTCTGGAGCATCGGAGTTCAGAAAACCTATTCATATATTTTGTCACTTCAATGTTCGGAGGGAATGTTGTATGGTAAAGTTGAAACCTCTAAAGCTCGAAGTTCTGAAGCATCGGAGCCCTAAAGCTCCAAAGAAAAATCTGTTCAGAAGTTCATCGATTCAGCACTCGAGAGAAGTAAAGTGTGATTCTATGAAAACCTTCAAAGCCCAAAGTTTTAGAGCCCTAAAGTTATAAATATTTAGATAACATATTTTCTACTAATCTCATGATTATAGCCCATGTTCACATGAGATTGAGAGCTAAAGAAAAAAGGCTAGAGCTCGAAATTTTTAATTTGAAGAAAGAAAAGGTCTTAAAGAAGGAGTCTGCAGATTTCTAAAATGTACATACCTACAAATAAAAAAGTAAAGAATGCATGTGTAATTATGAGAGGATCCAACACGAGTCCAAGAGTGAATTTGACTCTAAAGAATAAGAAGAATTGTACAAGGATTACCTCTCAGGAAGCACAATTTTCAAATATTCATAACTTCCTACTCAAAACTCAAAATTAAGCATGGAAGTAGGCTTTGGAAGGACCTTGTAAAGTAGAATATAACTACTCACTCAATATATTGAACTGGGAAGGAAACTTTTAGGAAAAGTAGAATAAAGAATTCTGATGTATTTTGGAACTAGATTTGAACATAATTTCCTAAATTTGTTAAATTAATCAACCTAACAAAGTTTTGTTGGCTACACATTTTGCAGAGTTAACAACAACTAGATCAGATCAGGATCAACACAAAGTGCAGAATCATCGAATTTTCATAGGCGGCTTGCAAACAAGAAGATAAGATCAGATGGATGGATTTCCATATGGGTAATGGATATACAAACTCAAATGGACATGGAGAAGGAAAGGAAGAAAACATGAACTTGGTAGATACCATTAAAAATTTGCAAAAGGATGTCCAAAGTCGTAAAGTTGATAATGAAAGGCTTATGAAATCCAAGGAGAAGTAGAAGGACTTCAACATGAATTTAATGCAAAGCTTGGACAGAATAGAAAATAAATTGGATAAGTAGAATGGCTCAAGCAAATCAAGAAGTCATATATCTCATGATGAGAAAGGTACAACAATAAGTGTTAGCAGACATCACCATTTATCCCAAAGTAATTCCACTAGGAGAGAAAACGGTAGCTCAAGTCCATCCCCTATTAGGAAGCATAATAAGAGGTATGGGGTGGATGAGCTACAATGAGAAATGAACAAAATCAAACCTCCTACATTTGAAGGTGAGCACAATAAGGATGAATGTGCAGAGACATGGATGCTAAGCATGAGAAAGTACTTTCAATTGCATAATTATTCTTCACGTGAAGAAGGAAGAATTTATATCTATCATCTCAAGGGAAAGGCATCCATGTGGTGGGACCAACTTGTGCAGGTGCAGAACATTAAAGAGAAAAACTTCACTTGGAATGAATTCAAGAAGTACTTTCAAAAGAAATACTTGACTAAGAGATATTATGACAAGAAAACGAAGGAGTTATTTGAACTCAAGCTAGGGAGTATGACCATAGATGAATATGAAAGAAGGTTTTTAGAACTGTTAAAGTATGTCTCCTTCATCAAGGATGAGACAATTAAGATTCAGAGGTATTTGAGTGGGCTGCCATCCTTCATCAGTGACAAGATACAATATGATGATCCCAAAATTTTGGAGGATACCATAAGGCGAGCTAAATTCCTATATGATCAGCATAAAGGAAATCCAACTTTCCAAAACTCTTGGGAAGAAAAGAAGAAATACAATATGGAATAGAGGAAGAAAGGGAATAAGCCACCATTCTTCATAAATAGTCATCGGGAACAACCAACTTCTAGAGAGCCCATAACGATGGAGACAGGGGAGAAAAGGTCAAGGCCGCCACCTATTCGATGTTGGGGTTGTAAGGGAGATCATAAGTATAGAGATTGTCCTCATAGAAGTGAAAAAGTGAGATTTGTTCAAAATATACAACAATCTAAAATAGTGGAGGACATGGGAAGCAATGTACCTAGGATCTATGTAGCCCTGGACAACATGCAAGCTGAGTTTCAGTCACACATGATTGAATTGGAAGGTATTATCAACAGCCAAACCATTATAATTTTAATTAATTCAAGAGCTATTCATAGTTACATAGATCCTAAGATGGTGGAAAGATTTCATTTTCCAAGAAGCAAACATGGAAAATCTTGGTTGGTGCAACTAGCTACCGGAGTCAAAAGAAAAGTTAACAAGATAGTTAAGTCATGTTCAGTGGACATGCACGGACTGAGCACCAGGGAATATTTGAGCATGTTTCCTTTAGGTTCATATGACTGTATAATAGGTATGGATTGGTTGGACCAACACCATAATATATTATAATGTTATAATAAAGAATTTACTTTTTGGGATGAATAAGGGAACCTAAGGATAGTGCATGGAATCCCCAAGGCAATAAATGTTAGATAAATCTCATCATTGCAACTAAATAAATGTTACATAAAATGATGTCAAATATTTTCATCTCATATGGAAGAAACACCTAAGGATAAGGTGTCAAATATTGAATATTATGTAGTCCTAAAGGAGTTTGAGGATGTATTTAAAGAAATACTAGGATTACCCCCTAAAAGAGACATTGATTTCTCTATAAATCTTATGCCTGGAGTAGCTCTAGTATCCAAGACCCTTTATAGGATGAGTGCCCCAAAATTAAAGGAGTTTCAACTAGAACTTGATGAACTTCTGAAGAAGGGGTATATACGCCCAAGTGTGTCACCTTGGGGTGCTCTGGTATTATTTGTGAAGAAGAAGGATGGAACATTGAGACTTTGTATTGACTTCGGGCAGTTGAACAAAGTATCTGTAAAGAATAAATATCCTTTTCCAAGGATTGATGACCTCTTTGATCAGTTGAAGAATGAAAACATATTCTCCAAGATTGATCTCAGGTCAGGTTATCATCAGGTAAGAATTAAAGATGAAGACATCAGAAAGACTACTTTCAAAACAAGGTATGGTCACTATGAGTCATAGTGGTGCCATTTGGGTTATCAAATGCATCAGTTTTCTTCATGTGTTTAATGAATGGTATGTTTAGAGATTACTTCGATAAGATTGTCATAGTATTTTTGGATGGCATTCTTATATATTCCAAGTCAGAATAAGAGCATGAAAAAAAATTGAAGATGGTATTACAAGTATTAAGGGAGAATCAATTGTATGCCAAATTGAGCAAGTGCTCATTTTATCAGAACCAAATTCATTATTTGGGGCATATCATATCTTAGGAAGGGATAGCAATGGATACCGAAAATATTAAGTACATTAGAGGATAGTAAACTCCTAAGAATGTGACAAAATTCATATCCTTCATGGGACTTGCAAGATACTACAAAATATTTATTGCAGGATTCTCAAAGATTGCACACTCTATCACTTCCTTGCAAAATAACAGAGTGAATTTCCAGTGGACATTGGAGTGTGAAAAGAGTTTCCAAAAATTGAACCAATTGTTAACCAGTGCTCCAATACTAAGGATTGTTGGCCCAAATGAAGAATTCATTGTATGCACAAATGCATGTAAATAAGGACTTTGTGGAGTCCTTAGTAAAAATGGGTATGTTGTATGTTATGAATCAAGGAAGTTGAAGGAGCATGAAAGGCATTATGCCACTCATGATTTGGAGTTGGAATTCATAGTGCATGCCTTGAAGAAGTGGAGGCACTACCTTATGGGGAAAAGGTTCGAGCTGAGGACAAACCATAATGGTCTGAAATATTTATTTGAACAACCAACTCTAAATGTCAGGTAGAACAAGTGATTGGAATTTCTTGGTGAATATGACTTGGATATAAAACATATCAAAGGGAAAGAGAACAAGGTGGCCAATGCACTCAGTAGAAGAGTGCATGAGTTGCATGCTATAGCCATTAGAATGTACCACTTTGATTTGAAATACAAAATCTTAGAGCCTGCAAAATTAGATTTGCAATACATGGAATTAATGGAAAAATTACAACAAGGTATTTTGCAGCAGAAAATTGAGGACTACAAGCTAGGAAATGATGAAATTATCATGTACATAAGAAGAATTTATGTACCAAATTCTCGGGAATTGAAAAACATGATATTGAGAGAAATGCATAACGTACCTTATGTTGGACACCCAGGGTATCAAAAAACTATTGCAACTGTCAAGAGCCAATATGATTGGCCAGGCATGAAGAAAGAAGTTGTTGAGTACATTGCCAAATATTTGGAGTGTCAAAAGTTCAAAGCCGAGCATAGACACCTAGTTGAGTTGTTGCAGCCATTACCCATCCCTGAGTGGAAATGGGAAGTGGTAACAATGGACTTCATCACCAAACTTCCCAGAAAAATCAAGTAGAATGATTATATCATGGTAGTGGTGGACAAGCTTACCAAAGATTCCCATTTCATTCCAGTGAACCTCACTCACAAGGAAACTAATTTTGTTGATATTTATATGAGGCAAAATGTTTGATTGCATGGTATACCCAAGACAATTGTGTCTGACAGAGATGCAAAGTTTACATCAAATTTATGGAAAGGATTATTTAAAGTATTTGGAACAAATTTGAATTTTAGCACAGCTTATCATCCAGAATCTAATGGGAAAACAGAGACGATCAATCAAGTGATTGAGGATATGTTGAAGATGTATGTGATGGATAAACCATCAAAATTGGAAGACTACCTACACTTGGTAGAGTTTGCTTATAACAATGGGTACCAATCATCTCTAAATATGAGCCCATTTGAGGCACTTTATCGAAGAAGGTGAAACACACCTATAAGCTGGGAAAACTTAGCAAATAGAGTAGTGGTTGGACCAAAATTACTCAAGGAAATGGAAGGGAAGATGTTGAAAATAAATAAGAATTTAAAGGCTTCTCAAGATAGGTGTAAAATCTATGTTGATAATGGCATAACTCACAAGGAATTTAAAGTGAGTGACCATGTGTTCTTGAAAGGGAAGGCCAATAGAAGTTCCCTAAAGTTGGGAAATTGTTCAAAGTTGGAAGCTCGTTAGTGTGGTCCATTTGAAAAACTGGAGAGGATTGGGCCTGTAGTATATATGCTTCCATTACCTGCATCAATTTCTATTCATAATGTATTCCATGTATGATTGCTCAAAAAGTATATACCTGATGTTAATCATGTTAATGATTGGAATGTGATTCAAGTGTAGCAAGAAGGCTCTTTTTAGGTGCATCCGGTGTGCATACTGGATCGAAAGAGGAAGCAACTCTTGAATCGATCCATAGAGCTAGTAAAGGTCCAATGGACCTGGTACGATCCTAAGGATGTAACTTGGAAGCACAAGGAAGCTACACGGGCAGAATACCTGCATATTTTTGAATATTTTTGAAAATTTTGATGGTAATATGTATATAAGATGCACTGAGGACAAGCCATAAATAAGGGGAGGGGAATTTAATACCCCAAGATAAAGCCCCAGTTGAATTGAAAATATGTTTTATAGGCTGGTGAGCTAGGTTATTATAAGTCAAAAATATTATGTGATGATTAGCCTAGAGAGCCTAGATGCTAAAGGCCAATAAGCCTATTTTTGTATATTTAAACACTCATATCATTAATATAATACATCCTTGCATGCAGACCCACCATGATAAAAGAGTATGGGGGAATAAAGTACACTAGGAAGGGGAAGGGAGGGACTAAGAGCCTAGAAAGGGGGCTAAGTGAGAGGGCTTATTGCTAAAGGAATATTATAATATTATTCCTAAATATTATGGTGAGGATAATTATTTTATCCTAAGTCTCATGCAAAAGAGAATGAATTACAATTGGAGAGAATTGAGCTCCTTGATATCCATGTCTCATCAAGGGAGCATGAAAATAAGTGTCGGGGAAATTAGTCCATTTAGGGGGAACTTAGCCATTCTCTCCATCAGTTGACCTCTGCATCATTCATGCACTCCTAGAGCCTGCACACACTCATGAGTTACCTATACCTTTCCTATTATCAGCAGTAAATTGTATCCCTCCTGGGATGCACAACACACATGTACCTACTTGAGCTAGTGTCATACCTTTTTGTTATGAGAAGCATATGGTACATGCCCTAAAGGTTGTTTCTACCATCACATGTTCCTTAACTAAACACTATTTTTGTCTTGACCTTTACCTGTAACTGGTTGAATTAAGCATTGAAATGAAGAAACAGGTTGTTAGGCTCATGGGATTGAAGAGGCCAGTTGTCAGGCCCATGTATTGAAGAGGCGGGTTTTCAGGCCCATGAGCAACTCTCTCCAGATCAGAGAATTTTTGGGAAATTGATTTTTTGAGGGAGCCAAACTACAACTACAGTACTCTGAGACTTCTTGCCTGGCCTATTGCTAAAGCCCTGGAAGGGAAGTGGGGTCACCAAAGGAATGTTGAACAGAAAAGGGGCACACTTCCTGGGGTGGGACAAACATGTGGGGAATGAGAGACTATAGGTTGGTAGTTTGAGTTGTCTATTGGGATGAATTCCTTCTTATTCTTCATATTTTCTCAAACTAGCCTAGGAATCCCTTTACCCTAATGGAGTTTACTCCCAACTCGGGGTGACCCACTACTTAAAATTCTAAGTAGTGTGGTATAAGGTTGGGAGGATTGTGGAAGGTTTGCATGCACTTGGTGGTCTTATATAAAATATAGGTATCAATTGTGTATTAATTTACATGTTGTGTACTTATACATGTGCTTATGTTTATGGGTTTTTCCTATGTATGTTTCATGCATACTTTACTGTTATTTCCACATGAATCTGTGTATTGGAAAAATGTAATTGTCTATTTAAAGTTATATATATACAGATGGAATTATTGTTTGTATGAAGTGGCATGGCCCTGACCTGGGTGGTCTGAGGATGTTACAATTTATATAGTTCTGCAAGAGTTTTTGTGTGGCATAGCCTAGTAGGTTTAAGGGTGGGTGTGTGGCACACTCCCAAGAAACCCTCCATGGTGGAAGAAAATAAAAATTATGGAGCAAAAGATTCTATTAATATGTTTCTTGAGCAAGCTCTCATCCGACAAAGGGACGAAATTATTGATAATTTTACCCACATCCTTTGGAGGCACCTCACCTTTCAAGGTACAAGTTAATTTTAATATTCCTTTATTTGAAAGACAGATAGATGTGGATGCCTAAGAAAAATGGTTAAATCTACTAGAATTTTATTTCTTTGTTCATAATTTCTATGACAGGGAAAAGATCACCTTCGCACTCCTTAAGGCTCTCCCCCATGTAAAACATTGGTGGGAAACTTACTGGGAGAAAATTTCCATAGAGGAGTCTAGAATATATGGGGCCGATCCCACTTGAGTTTTTTTGTGGATGCATTCAAGGAACAATATTACCCTGTTGGAAACTATGATGACTAGTACATGAGATGGACCACACTGCGAAAAGAGAGGGGCCAAGAAGTTCCATAGTTCACCAATACCTTTCATACCTTGCACACCAAGATCGGTATCAAAGACTTTGAGTGACATTTGGTTCTAAAAAACTGTGGGGCTCTACATTGATACATCCAAATTTAAATGGATTTTCTAGAGATCTCATCATTGGGTGATGCTTATCGATAGGCTTCTAAAATTGAGCAGAAATTTAAGTGCCTGAACAAGTGGGAGTTAGGGTCTACAAATCCTCAACAACCAAAGTATGGTAAATACAGCCTTAACAACCAACCTTCAGAAAATTAGTCCAAGACACAGAAAAAGAAGGGTAATAGAAAGACGAAGAAGGACACTGGAAAATGGTGTGATTTCCATAAAATCCCTTGGCACAACACTAATGAATTTTTCTCATAACAGGCATTGGTATTCGAGATCAAAGATAAGGAGTTGAACCCTAATTCAAAATAAGATTCAGAAAATAATTGAAAAATACAGATCATCAACAAATACTCCACTACTATTTTCGCAACCGCAACAATTCAACAAGAAGAATCGGAAGATCCTGAAGAGGGGGAGTTCTTTTTTCATTCACATATGTGGGTGAAGGGGACCCCACTCCATTTTATTGCTGATAGCGGAAGCCAAAATAATCTCATCTCAATAGAGGTCGTCAAACTATTGGGATTATCGAAAACACTACACCCACATCCATATAACATCAAGTGTCTTCGCTAGGGATACAATATTCATGTCAGCCAGTAGTGTCGATTGTCATCAGGAATCCAACCCTTCAAGGATGGGGTATTATGTGATATTTCCCCACTATATGTATGTGATGTTCTGTTGGGCCAACCATATATGTGGAAGCGCCATGATATTTATGAGTCTCGACCCCGTAGTTTCATTGTTACTCTGAGGGGTCATATCTATAGGATACCATATGTAGATCCAACTACTATGCCACTTAAACAGTTTTGCAAGAAGGCAGTATCTCATACTACAAAATTCAGTTTCTTCACAGTCTGTTCAAAAGTTGAACAGGAGAAAACCGCAACCACTGCAGCCTCGGTCCAAGCACCTTTTGTCCAGCAGAACCACGTCGACAAGATTGAAAAAAAGCACAAGGATTCCTTCTACACATAGTCATCTCATGTAGCTAGACTATTTAAAAATTTCCAACCCTTCCATCCATAGGTTCGTGATAGCCTTCAACAAGCTAAGCAGTGCAACTTCTCTAACAAGGTAAGCAACTCATAAAGATGTGGATTCAACAAATGATTTTCCCTCTTCCTTGGGCACTCATAGCTATGGAAACCATTGCCTCCTAAGGAGGCATGATTGATCTAGGTATATATATGTGGCCACCCACCTATTCCAACTAGCTCAAAATAGTCTTCTGGCAATTTACTATTTTTAGTAGTTTTTCGGTTCCTAAACTTCTAGGTCCATTTTGAGAGTCTAAATGAAGTTTTTTCAGGATTGAGCACACTAATTATATTCAATGACTCTAATTGAGACCCTAAAATTAATCTCCTCAATGATACCTTTCCAACGATCTATCATGCACCCCAAACAGAGATCGTATGCCAAAGTTACGCCCCCAAGAAGTTGATACACCAAACTACCCAAAGCAAGGTCCACAAAATTGTTGGCTTTTCATCTTCTGGGGTTAACATTTTGGATTTTCTTTATGTTAAAAAGGAATTTTGGAGCCTCATTGTAATCATATTATTACGAATGTGAGTATCTGTAACATCTCTTCTCAAAGATAAGCTACAACCATTCTAGTGAGTTTTTCACTTTGTATTTCTATAGTTTTGTACATATCGCTCATTAATAGAAATTGTGTGTTACTGTATATATGTGCCTCTTGATATATATCCGATATATCTCTGTTATATTATTGGATCTCTTGCAATAAATCTATATATTTCTGTGTTATATCTCCACTCTCATTTCATGCCGAAAATAATACGGATCAGTGGTATCAGAGCAAGTTGCTCTTGATTCTTTTTTAGTGTATGTCCCTGACAAAGTCCAAGTATAGAAAGTTGGGTCTTGAGCTTGTCTCTCTTTAGTAAAATCACTCTTGCATTCCCAAGAAACCCTCCATGGAGGAAGAAAATAAAAACAACAGAGCATAAGATTATATTAATCTATTTCTTGAGCAAGCTCTCACGTGACAGAGGGACGAAATGAGGGAGAATTTTTCCCACTTCATTCAAGGCCTCTCGATAACAATAGGTGCGTATTCATCAAGTGGTCACTTTGGAGGCACCTCACCTTTCAAGGTACAAGTTAATTTTGATATTCCCATATTTGAAGGATAATTAGATGCGGATGCCATAGAAAAATGGTTAAATCTACTAGAAGGTTATTTCCCTATTCATAATTTCTCCAGCAGGGAAAATATCACCTTCGCACTACTTAAGAATCTACACCATGTCAAACATTGGTGGGAAACTTACTAGGATAAAATTTCCATAGAGGAGTTTGGATTATATAGGGTCGAGTCCACTTAGGATTCTTTTTTGGATGTTTTCAAGGAGCAATATTACATAGTTGGAAACTATGATGACCAGTACAAGAGATGGACCACACTATGACAAGAGAGGGGGCAAGAAGTGTTGGAGTTCACCAATACCTTTCGTACCTTGTGCACCAAGCTGGGTATCAAAGACTCTGAGAGAAATTTGGTTCTGAAATACTGTGGGGCTCTACACAGATACATCCAAACTAAAATGGCTTTTTTAGACATCTCATCATTAGGTGCTACTTATTGGTATGTTGTTAAAATCAAGTAGAAATTTAAGCACCAAAACAAGCGGGAGTTTG
>JASDQU010440114.1:26524-54175 GCA_032191745.1 Picea mariana | reverse complement strand
AAAATTTAAAATTGTAATTGAATGTAATTTAATGTTTGTAAGGATGGAAGATCCAAAAGACATGCCATTGTGCATGAAAGAGATGATGTCGCCTTAAATGGTTGACAGGCTGAAGATCTAGATCTGATTCGAACTAGATAGCCATTGAATATCCATTCAATGTAATTAATGAGAGTAGGTGAGATGGAGGGAAGAGATCAAGGAGCCCCATTTTGTTAAAAGATATTTGTATCTAGATTTATTGGGACCAACATGTAAAGAAGAGAAGAGAAGAGAGAGTCGAGACTCGATTGCAATCTGAGCTTTTGTAACCTTTGTACAAACATTCCGAAATTAATACAAACAAAGCAGTTTTTCCTGCATATTGTATTGTGTGTGTTTATGAATGTCTTTAATTATTTTATGTGCATATGCTATATATGTATGTTAGTTTCCATCTGCTGGGATAGATAGAATTCTCTATATGTTTGTGAGTTTGTTGATTTCAGTCTGGGTTCTTTGTGGCTTCATGCAAGGGGTTGCATGACAGAGTACTAAGGGCTCTGTAATCCAGTGCAAAGATTGCACATATGAGTTCTGTGGAATTCAGGCAAATATGTTCTAGGAGGGCACACTAGAGTAATCATAGACTTGAGGGAGAATCCTCAAGGTTGTTGAACAACTTGGAGGTAAGATTGTGTAGAGGAAGGCATAGAGGAAAGAAACATAATTGCTGAGGATTCTATGAATCTCTGTCAAGAGGGAATTGAGTGTGTGTAAGGAGTGCATGAAGGAACTATGTTTCAAGTTATGTGAGAAGAGAAGTTTCTAGGATAAGACACTCACATATTAGTTGAATACTTTGTCATCTCAATAAGGAGTGTTTGAGCGTAAGTTTCCACGAGGGCACTTATATCCCTTCGAGGAGTGATAGGGACAAGGACCTTTGAGGTCTGAGTAGTTGAAGCTCAAGGAGGAACACAGAGTTGTTGAACACTCTAGAGGAATACCTATGCAAGGAATGCACTAGGCCAACACTTAGACGAAGTGTTGAGAGACATACATCTGAAGGCTGGTCGAAGTGCAAGGAGTATGCGTAGAGTGAACTGCGTCAAGTTCGTAAGCTCAGGAGGAATAATGCTTTTGTGCACAGAGTCCCAACAGAAAGGAACAACATGTCAAGACTCTTTGAATTCCAAGACTCAGACAAAGCTCAAGAGAGACTGCACTAGGAGTGTGTAGGCGTGAACTCATTCCAAGTCCAAAATCTCTGGAGGAGTAGCGTGATGCCACATGCAGAGCGCAAGTACGCACAAAGCTGAGGTCAAACTCCATTTCCAAATCTCAGGAAGGATAGCATTTCCAGAACATAGGCGAGACCCAATAGTCGGACTCGCAGAAGGACAATCAAAGGCTGAGACCTTTGAAGCATCAAAATCTTTCAATTCTGGGAAGAAAGGTGAAAAATCTCAAAAGGAGGAGATCTGGACTGTTGGATCTAGAAAAGGACGCATGGCATGAGATCATGAACTCTAGGAGAATCGTGAAGGAGGAGGTTGATATTTGATATTGGTGAAGGTTGGAGTCCCAGGAAGACGACAGCCGTAGATCTGAAAGAGGATAGGTGGCGACGATCCACACATGTCGAAGAATCAGGAATCGAGAGAAACATGCGAAGATACCTCCAAAAGTCCCAAAATGTGAAGTCCAGAAATCATTAGGACCATCCATCAGAAGGGACATGTGGCAACCGATCAACATTTCACTGACTTATGACTCATGGAAGCCAAAGGGAAATTTTTCGAAAACTCGTGAAATGTGAATTCATGACATCAAATATGGTTCATTGATTGAGTCAGGCTGTGGGTGAATAGTATAATAATCTGGATCAGTTGCAATCAAGTGTCCTCAAAGAATACGTTTTCTCAATACGTGTAAGAGAGGGATGTTACAATTTTGTTGTATTTACATAGACAGGTGCTATTGACTAGGTTCTCCTAAGTGTGTGGGACTCTGGACATTGAGGATGCAGAGTCATCGATGAAACCCCTTGGACTACGGATCGAGTCAGGGAGTGGACTGTTAGGGTTTGAATGTTGTTGACGTGACATATGCACATATGATTAGATGTTATGATGATTGATTCTTATTGATGACATGATTCATTGATGGATGCAGATTGACGATAGCTTTTCAACTAGACTCACATTTGGAGTAGAAGGGTCATGCATGAAAACCAAAGACATTGAGGGAGAGGTGTGGTTGCATCCCTACCACAACCTACTAGCACTCTCTCTGTGGCTCGAACTACAGGTTAACGATTACCTAGTTTGAGAAGACCCATGATGCCATGAGGGAAGAATGTGGTAGTCGCTCGTAATGATTCTAAGGGGCGTGCAATAAGGCAGAGGCCTTATTCCTTAGAGGCCCTTAGTCTCCCACAAGATCACCTAGAAGAGTATTGACTACAAGGGTTTGACATCTACCAAATTCAGTCAAGAGGCGAGTAGCACCCTTGGAGCACGTAATGCATCTTGAAGGGCATGTCGCGCAAATAAAACAAAAACAAGGTGAGTGACACACTTGGAGGACTAGTGCGTCTTGAAGGGCACAATGTGCAAAGAAAACAGAAAGATGTGAGTGGCACCCTTGGAGCACGTAGTGCATCCTGAAGGGCACATCACGATTTTCATTGATAAGTTAATAAACCTAGTGCCTAGAAAACTATGCTTCCTTAGGACCTGGTCATCCTTAAAATAGATGATGGTATGAGTAAAACATTTAATAACTAAAAGTTCCCTTAAAAATTGTCGCTCAACCTAGTGAAAATTAAAACCTAGGTCTAAGTAGAACATGTGGTAAAAAAAATTAAAAAAAATAAATAAATATGTAACAAGGAGGGTAAGAAATTCAAACTTATTTATTAAAGTCAAAGTTATAATGGAGGATTAAATTTATTAAAAGGGAAAATGGTTGTTTTATCTACACTTGTTAAATTTATTTTTAGTTAAAAAGGAAAAAGGGGGAAACTTAAAAGAAAAAGGAAACTTAAAGAAAAAGGGAAACTTAAAGAAAAGGGGAAACTTAAAGAAAAAGTTGAATGTCTAACTTAGTAAGGAATCTAGCCTTTGGATCTTTCTATTTATGAATTCAACTAGGAATTAAGTAAGGCATAATCCATTTAAGAATTGTAAGGGAATAATGGGACACCAAAGAGCAGTTTTAGGAATGCTTTTAGGTGGGTGAGGGAAATAGACAAAGTTAATTAATTAATAAATTTGATTTTCTAGTGCAACTAGGGGATCGGGTGACATGTGTACGGGGGAGGTTTTTCATAATTAAATAATTAAAAAGGGGAATCTAATGAGAGTTTGGGAAACTAGTGACTAGGAAACTCTATAAAATATATGGGGAAGAGGAGTATGGATCATAGCTAGCTTACGTAACGTTACACTACTGAAATTTTATCTTGACTGAACTTTCTCTTGTGGGAGTTGGGATACCCAGCTTGGGTAACGAGTGGTATCTCGACCTTGCGAGGTGAGTTAGGTGCTATCATTCACTGGTATTGTGTGTGTGGCCCCTCTGTGGCTCGGGGGGCTCAACGGGCAGAAGAGTACCCCTAGCATTGGTTGGGAGGTACCAGTGAGGTCACATTGGTTGGCAAGAGAGAGTTGGACAGAGCGCGTGCAAGACAACGACTTCATAGCATTCGCAATTGGCTATGGTACACATGTGAATAATTGTATTAATTAATAGCTCAATTTCTTGTTCATTCATTTCTTTACTGTCAAAATCGCGCTTGTGTAGAGGCTGTTAAACATAAAAAGACTGTTTTAGTTATGCATAAGAATTTTTATCTGAGTGATAGTGTGTTGTGTGAATTTGCAAGAGGGTCTCTAAATTTCTAGTTCTGACCAAATTGTTTTATTACTGTGTTTTCTTATTCCTTGATTTCGTTTTATTTTATTTTATTATTGGTTCTCCAAGGAGAAGGTTTGGGTACGTATTTATGTCTTTATCTTTTGTTCTTATCCTTTCAGTTATTAGTCTGTTCCTGAGCAGTCAGCTAGGAGATGAATCGACTGTCTTTGACTCATCTGTTAAATATTTAAATTCAAATGCCCTGCTTTATTGTGCATGGATAATAAGTGAAGGATAATTTCTCTGCCCAGCCAATTCCTTACAGTGTACACCGAAATTTCTTCCTTATTGCTCAGCCATATTTTGGCCCCTTCCTCAGAAAAATCGTGTTACCCACCCAACGATTTATTGGGCATGATTCACTGCGTTTCATTACTGTATTTTTGTTTACTACATGAATGACAACATTGTGCTTACTGATTACATTTACCGTGATTTTATTATTGTGTGAGACTTACTCGTCTTCTCTATTTTTTTTTTTTATGGAAGTTTTTTTTTGTGTTCGATGACGGTTAGATCAATGCCATAATGACTGAGAAAATTTTATTGTTGGAACATCGTGTTCATTTACCCCATTTCTAGTTTCTGTTAGTCACTATTAACGGAATTCAATTGGTCCTTTTTATTTTTTTACTAGGAATACTGAAATCGAATTTACTATGATTTTCTATTTTTTAACTATATAAACTGGGAGACTGGTTACGACCGAGTAAATTTATGTAATGTTCCAAATTGTTCTCAATATATCACTCCATTTCTAGATTTATTCATTATATCGACATTTCTTGATTCATCCTCTAGATCATACTTTTCTAGTTTCATTCGTTGTATTGAAGTTTGCTCGATTCATTCACAACCTTGAATATTTAATTCGACTCTGGATTGTTGGAATACGAATATTCTTAGTTTGTTGGAATGGTTGTAGTATAAACCAAATGAGGGATTGGCCACTGTTGGCCAAATCGTTGTGGGAATGCACAAGTAACCCTGTAGATATGTTGTTTTGGTAAATTATCTGTTGGGTTGGTTGTAAATGCAATTGTGAGGTTTAAAGCCCATGTGCTTCATCTTCTTCCACCGTGTATGCCATTAACACTTGGATGACGAAACTTAATGGAGGAGGTGAATAGAGTGGGTGCACCATCAATAGAGAATGAATTAAACTGATTATCTCATTAACTAATTGATCCATCCCTCAAGAGGTTAGTAACGCGTCACTCATATCTGTGATCTATACCCCGAGAATAGGCCCAAGATCGTAGCCAAAAAATCGAAGTTCCAGCAGAGAGAAACCTACAAAAATTCCAAATTGTTTAATATTACAAAACCACAGAGGCAAAGTCAGAAAGGAAACAAATTGTTAGTGACTGAAACAGAACCAAAAACTTGAAAGAATAAATGAAGTTTATGATTCTTGTTAATGTGTATTCAATGTTACAGGTTACTTTTGTATATTCAATTTTCATTGTGTGTGGTTTCTTAAAATTCTGATGACCTTTCTAAAATGAAGAGAATTAGAACAAACTATTATACGTGCATAAAAAATAATCTTAACAAAAGGAATTATAACAAAACGATATTATATGGGCATCGTAATACAACCAACAAAATTATATATTTGGAGATATGACATAGTTATACCTGAACGCCTTTTTATAGTGTTTTAAATCTCCTTTCTTTTGTGATTTTTCTAATGTAACTTTTACTTGGCATTTTGTTTTACCACAAGTTACACTTGTCATTTATTGGTGACCTTGTCAATTTTTAGAAGACTATTATCCTTTAGCCTATCACCATTCTAATCCCTTGTTTTTTTGGTCTCTCATCTCTTGGGGATCTCTTTTGTTTAAGTAGACAATGTTTACAATTATATTAAAGATTTAGAATTCCTTCAAACATGTGTTAGATTGATTATTATTTTTCCTATTTTCCTAAATGTACTTGAAATTAAATTTGTTGAATAGATATTTATGATTTCGTGCTGTGATAGTTCACCCATTTCTAACCAGTCATAATGGTTTTATATATAGGTCTTATGACTTATGCAAACAATAGATTAATTTTTTTTATAACAATTGTCTATTATTAGTCTTACATATCAGTCTTTTAACTTCCCCCACAATAGATTAATTGTTGCAATGGTAATAGAGTAATTACTTAATTGCATTGGTAATAGATTACTTCATTAATTGTAATGGTAATAGGTCACTCATTCACACTTAGTCATAATTACTAACAGTTAATGGTTTGTGGTTTAATTGGATAATAGTTTAAAAGATTGTGCAAGATTAATGGTTAAGGGGTTAGTATTTTTTTTTGTTAATTTGATTAGAAGTTTGACAGTTAACCGATTACTATGTGCCTTGTGCCTTAAAATGAATTGTAAATGGTGGTTGGGCATAGTCATTACACCACACATGATTTCCTTGTAGGAAAACAAGAAGTCCTTCGGTCAGCTGTGCATTTTAAATTGAATGATGCCACCTTGCATCTTGTTGACTTGTTGATTGGGGTTCCCGGTGTTGGGTTACTGTACCTTGATTTAGGTATTCGTGATTGTTTCATTTTTCACGTTAGTTACAATCGCGCTTGACGCATAGTGGAGGCATGATTCCTTACGATGGGATCAAGGCACGCTTGAGTGACATGCGCATATGTTACCTGGATTTAGGGTCTTGTGCTTCCTAACGAGGACAATCATCATTAGAATGGATGTTTGTGCCCTTATCTGTAACATTTTAATGTGTTTGTTTCTCGCTCACCAGGAAGGTTCTAGTCACTAGTCATTGAAGATGTTGTGTTGAATTGACTGGATTTTCATGTGTTACATCCAGCTGCTTGATGTGCTAGTACGTTGGGTCATTACATTGTCCGTTTAAATTTAATGTGTCCATGTGGTGATCTCGATTAGAGGATGCCATAGAGGTTCTCAACATGGCGTCGTGGAAGGAGGTGCGATGCCTCCAGAAGTGTTCGTGCCCTCAGAGTCTAACCCCCAAGGGGGGAAAAGAACAAGTCCTTGGGATGGATTCGAATGATGTAAGGGATGATGATGGTATGACAAGGCCCTTCCATTGAGCGTCAAAGGCCTTGATTCATCATCTGTACTAAGATGAGGCCAGGGCGCCTATACCCCTGAGGGTCCACAATGCACCCCAGCTAGTACCATTAGCTTCATTGAGAACTCGATAAGGATAATTTCTCAAGCCCACAAGTGTCACTAATGGCTTAGTAATTGAGGCATGG
The DNA here is from genome assembly GCA_032191745.1 of Picea mariana. Lineage (NCBI taxonomy): Eukaryota > Viridiplantae > Streptophyta > Pinopsida > Pinales > Pinaceae > Picea > Picea mariana. The sequence goes on along the minus strand of JASDQU010440114.1, from coordinate 47,026 downwards.
CCGGAGAGCAAGGCAATGTTCTTAATGCTTCGCGATTACTACCTCCAACTTGAATGCCCGCAAGGAGGTATTTCAATTGAAGGGGAGCCCTCTTCTATGATGGAAGATGCTCCTGCCACTTTTGAACATGGCAGTCAAAGACGTGTCATGGGAACTGTTTGAGGAATGGTTCCAAGAGAGGTATATATCAAAGGAATTCATTGCGCGTTATCTCAACGAGTTCAACTCCTTGTGACAAGGTGACGGTATGGTGCCCGAGTACGAGGCCCGTTTTATGGAGCTACTTCGGTGTGCTCCGCACTTGAATATAGAGAAACTTAAGTTCAACAGGTTTTTGTTTGGCCTTAATTTCAGCATTCATGCAAAGGTTAGGATTTCGATGCCTAAAAACCCTGCATGATGTTGTCTAGAAGGCCCTCATACCAAAGAAAGAGATTAGCAGCGGGGTTCATATGTAGGACTCCAGCGAGACCTACGGGGCATGTGTCATATGGTGTGCAGCAGCATCAGACACCAGCTAGGAATTCCCTAAGATATCGTGGTTTCAAGAGAGGATACAATTTCACTACACCTCGACGAACAACGCCTTAACAACAAAATCCTTACCGTCACTGACAAGACCCTTAGTATTTTGATAAATCCAGGTGCTACAGAGAGTGTTATCTCTGGGCAACGCTAAAAAAAAAAAAAAGAAGAATTAAGGTAAAGGCAGTCGAATAGGATGAGTTTATATTTGTAGAAATATTTTTGGGTGCCAAACAAAGGGTTGGAGGGAAGGTTACAGGTTGTAGCCTTAAACTGGGAGAGTTTGTCACTAGGGCCAACCTCTACATCACGATCTTAGGATCTTATGATGTTGTGATCGGTATGGACTCGTTGGAATCGCATGAGGCGATACTCAACTGTAAGATGAAACAATTGAGATTGGTCGATGATGAGGGACATAGATGCATGATCGTAGGTCAGAACCACAAAGTTTCCCTGAGGTTCATCTCTTCCTTGCAGCTACGGAAGAGCATGCACAAGGGATGTAAGATTTATGCGATCCTTGCATTAAACAAGAAGGGAGTAGTTGAAGGTCTAGAATACCTTCCAGTGGTGAGAGAGTTTGCAGACATCTTCCTAGAGGAGTTACCTAGGATGCCTCCAAAGACAGAATTGGATTTTACCATAGACCTAAAATCTGGGACCGAACCGATAGAAAAAATTCCTTATCGGATGTTGACCCCGGAGTTACAGGAGTTGAAAATGCAACTGAAGGAGTTGTTGGACCTGGGACTTATACATCCAAGTCTGTCACCATAGGGTGCACTTGTTATCTTCATACGGAAAAAGGATGGTCATGGAGACTCTGCATTGACTATTGTTAATTGAACAAGGAAACAATCAAGAATCAATATTTGTTGCCAAGGATTGATGATATGTTTGATCAAATGAAATGTGCGATGGTGTTTTCAAAGATCGAATTGAGATTAGGGTATCACTAGTTATGGATCAAGGAGGACGACATCCCTATGATCACCTTTAAGACGAGGTTTTGACATTACGAGTTTACTATTTTACCTTTTGGACTGACAAACGCCCTAGGGGTATTTATGAGTTTGATGAACGGGGTGTTCCGCGAATACTTGGACAAGCTCATCCAGGTATTCATTGACAATATTTTGATTTACTCTTGGATGATGGAGGATCATGACAAGCACTTGCGCTTGGTACTACCGTATCTGCGAGAGAACAAATTGTTTCGGAAATTGTCTAAATGATCATTTTATCAATTAAGGATTCATTACTTAGGGAATTTCATCTCCGACGAAGGTATCGTTGTGGATCCCACAAAGGTCGAAGCTATTATGAAATGGAATGTGATGACGAATGTCCCTAAAGTGCATATCTTCATTGATTTAGCGAGATAATATCGACGATTCGTCGAGGATTTTTCAAAGATAGAAAATCCGATAACGGAATTACAAAAGAAGAACAAGAGGTTTGTTTGGACCAAGAAATGCATGGAGGAATTTCAGAGGCTCAAGGAGCTCTAGATGACAACACCAATACTAAAGGTCCCTGAAATGGACGCAGACTTCTTGGTATGCACTGACGCATCCAAGGAAGGCTTAGGAAGAGTTTTGATGTAAGACGGTCAAGTGATCGCTTACATCTCCAGAGAGTTGAGAAGGCATGAGGAGAACTATGCAACGCATGATTTGGATTTGTTAGCCATTGTTTATTCCTTGAGAGTTTGGAAACACTACCTTATCAGATGAAAATTCAAACTAAAAATGGACCACTGTGGTCTACAACACATCTTTACTCAAGCGACTTAAACGCGCGACAATGACGTTGGTCGGAATTTCTTAGCGAGCACAATTTCATGATTACTTACATAAAGGGAGCAATGAACAAAGTGGTTGATGCAGTGAGTCAGAGACCATGCATATTTTCGGTGATTCCTCTTCAAACAAATCTATGTGAAAATATTCTAACTTTACAACACAACGATGACGGGTATAAAGAGGTCAAGGATTTTATTGGACAAAACACAATGATCGTAACAAAATTTGAGGGATGTACTGTGGATAACGACAGATTATTGAGATTTAAAGGTCGAATTTACGTACCACCCAATGACGAGTTGAGAAGTTTGATCCTAAACGAGGCTCATAGAGTAGTGTATATGGATCATCCTCGAGTCACGAAGATGAGTGCAGACCTTAAACCCTTATTCTTCTGGAAAGGAATGAAGGAAAACATAGTCAACTACATGGAATTATGTCTAGAATGTCAGTAGGTGAAGGCTGAACATAGACATCTGTGAGGATTACTACAACTGCAAGTTATTCCAGAATCGAAATGGGAGGTCATTCGATGGATTTCATTGTTGTATTTCCATTGATGACAAGGAGACATGACTCTATTTTTGTGGTAGTCGACACTCTGATGAAGAGTTCTCATTTTACTCCTATGTGTATGCTGTATCAGGAACTTGACATAGCTATAGTTCTCATCACCAAGATTTTGAGGCTGCATGGCATGCCTAAGAGGATTATATACGACAAAGGATCGGTGTTTATAGGACAATTTTGGACTAGTTTCTAAGAGGCCTTGGGAACCCAACTTAGCTTTAGTACCATGTATCACCTAGAGACAGATGAGTAGACCAAAAGAACAAATCAAATATTGGAGGACATGTTGTGTATGTACATAATGGACCAATAGAAGCGTTGGGAAGAATTCTTGCAACTGGTATAATTTTCATATAACAATAGTTATCAAATCACCATTGAGATGGTGCCTTCCGAGTTTTTTTATGGGTGACCGTGTCGGATGCCTTTGAGTTTGGGATTGGCTTGAGGATAGGGTCCTAGTGGGAATTGAAGTGATCCAAGAAATGGAAGACCAAATGCAAACCCTAAGACAAAGGATAAAGGAAGCATAGGATCGGCAAAAGCATTATGTCGATGCGCATCGTATCGATCATAGTTATGAAGTTGGCGATCGAGTCTTCTTGCAGGTGAAACCGCATAAGAGTTCTATCAAGTTTGGAAAGGGTGATAAACTCTCTTCTAGGTTCATGGGATCCTGCGAGATTGTGGAAAAGAGAGGGCCCATGGCCTATTGACTAGCCTTGCCTAATCCTTGAGGTGTATGCACGATGTCTTTCACATCTCTGTTTTGAGACATTATGTTAGTGATCCTACACATGTTGTTGACTTGAGTTCCTTTCAAGTATCGGGTGAGGGTGCACTCATGACTTGTCGATCCATATCCTGGACCATTTCATTCGAAGGCTATGGATTCAAATAGTAGATCATGTTAATGTCCAGTGGGACAACTATAGTCCACACTCGACGACCTGGGAGGACGCATATGATATGTGTCAGCAGTTTCCATTTTTGATTGATAGCTGGACCTATGATAATCTAATTCACTTTATTTTGACACTTACATACTATGCAACTTTGGGATGAATTTTAAAACAAGAGGCAGTGTATGTAACATCCCTCTCTTGCACGCACTGAGAAAACTTATTTTGAGGACACTTGCATGCAAGTGATCCAGGTTATTATACTATTGGTTGTTTTGATTATGATTATGAGATATTGTGGATTTGATGATATGTTATTTTTTTGTATTTACATAGACAGGTGCTATTGACTGGGTTCTCCTGACTGTGCTGGACTCTAGACATTAAGGATGCAGAGCCATCGATGAAATACCTTGGACTCCAGATCGAGTCAGTGAGTGGATTGTTAGGGTTTGAATGTTGTTGATCTGACATATGTACATATGATTAGATGTTATGATGATTGATTATTATTGCTGACATGATTCATTGATGAATGAAGGATGATGATAGCTTGCTAAGAATAATCACATTTGGAGTAAAGGGGTCACACACGACAACCAGAGACATTGAGGGAGAGGTGTGGCAGAAGCCCTGCCACAGCCTACTACCACTCCCTCTGTGACTCGAAATGTAGGTTAACAATTACCTAGATCGAGAAGACCCACGATGTTGTGAGGGCAGACTGTGACTGTCGCTCAAAATGATTCTAAGGGGAACACAATAAGGCAGGGGACTTATTCCTTACAGGCCCTTAGTCTCCCATAAGATCACCTAGCGGAGTATTGACTTTAGGGATTTGACGTCTAACAAATTGAGTCAAGAGGCAAGTGGCACCCTTGGAGCACATAGTGCGTCTTAAAGGGAACATTGCATAAAGAAAACGTAAAAAGGCAAGTGGCACCCTTGGAGCACGTAGTGCGTCTTGAAGGGAACATCACGCAAAGAAAACGGAAAGAGGTGAGTGGCACCCTTGGAGCACGTAGTGCATCTTGAAGGGCACGTCGCGATTTTCACTGATAAGTTAATAAAACTAGTGCCTAGAAAAATATGCCTCCTTAGGACCTGGTTGGCCTTAAAATAGATGATGGTATGAGTAAAAAATTTAATAATTAGAAGTTCCCTTAAAAATTGTCGCCCAACCTAGTGAAAATTAAAACCTAGGTCTAAGTAGAACATGTGGTAAGAAAAAATAAAAAGTAAATAAATTTGTAACAAGAAGGTGGGTAAGAAATTCAAAATAATTTATTAAAGTCAAAATTATAATGGAGGATTAAATTTATTAAAAGGGAAAATGGTTGTTTTATCTGTAGTTGATAAATTGATTTTTAGTTAAAAAGGAAAAAGGGGGAAAATTAAAAGAAAAAATATACTTAAAATAAAAAGGAAACTTAAAGAAAAGGGGAAACTTAAAGAAAAAGATGAATGTCTAACTTAGTAAGGAATCTAGCCTTTGGATCTTTCTATTTATGAACTCAACTAGGAATTAAGTAAGGCGTAAGCCATTTAAGAATTGAAAGGGAATAATGGGAAACCGAGGAGCATTTTAGGAACGCTTTTAGGTGGGTGAGGGAAATAAACAAAGTTAATTAATTAATAAATTTGATTTTCTGGTGCAACTAGGGGATTGGGTGACATGTGTATGGGGGAGGTTTTTCCTAATTAAATAATTAAAAAGGGGAATCTAATGAGGTTTGGGAAACTAATGAATAAGAAACTCTATAAAAGAGGTGGGGAGGAGGAGTATGGATCACAACTAGCTTGCGTAAAATTACGCTGCTGGATTCTATCTTGACTGAACTTTCTCTTGTGGGATTTGGGATACCCAGCTTGGGTAACGAGTGCTAGCTCGACCTTGCGAGGTGATTTGGGTGCTAGCATTCGTTGGTATTGTGTGCATGGCCCCTTTGCGACTTGGGGAGCTCAGGGGGAAGAAGAGTACTCCTAGTGTTGTCTAGGAGGTACCAGTGAGGTCACATCAGTTGGCAAGCGGGAACTAGACGGAGCGCGCGCGGGACAATGACTTCGGAGCATTCACAATTGGCTACGGTATGCATGTGCATAATTGTATTAATTAATAACTCAATTTATTGCTCATGCATTTATTTATTGTTGAAAGCTCACTTGTGTAGAGGTTGTTAAACAAAAAAAGACTCGTTTAGTTATGCATAAGTATTTTTATCTGGGTGATAGTGCACCATGTGAATTTGCAAGAGGGTCTATAAATTTATGGTTCTGAGCCTTGTTTTATTACTGGGTTTTCTTATTCCTTGATTATTTTATTTTATTTTATTATTGTTTCTCCGCGGAGAAAGTCTGGGTGTAGATTTGTGTCTTTATCTTATGTTCTTATCGTTTCAGTTATTAGTCTGTGCCTGAGCAGTCGGCCAGGAGCCGAATCGACTGTCTTTCACTCTGGTGTTAAAGATTTAGATTCAAATGCATTGCTTTCTTGTGCATGGACAATAATTTAAGGACAATTTATTTACCCAACAAATTCCTTACTGTGTACAACGAAATTTCCTCCTTATTGCTCAGCCATATTTTGGTCCCTTCCTCAGAAAAATCGCGTTACCCACCCAACGGTTTAATGGGCATGATTCAATGCATTTCATTACTGTAATTATTTTACTGCGTGAATGACAGCATTGTTCTTACTGCTTACATTTACCATGATTTTATTACTGTGTGTGACTTACTCGTCTTCTTTGTTTTATTGTTTTTATGGAATTTTGTTTTGTGTTTGATGACGATTAGATCAATGCCATAATGGCCGAGTAAATATTATTGTTGGAACATAGTGTTCATTTACCCCATTTCTAGTTTTTGTCAGTCACTATTAACGAAATTCAATTGGTCCTTTTTAATTTTTTTCTAGGAATACTGAAATCGAATTAACTTTGATTTTCTATTTTTTTAACTATATAAATTGGGAGACTGGTTACGGCCAAGTAAATTTATTTAATGTTCCAAATTTTTCTCAATATAAACCTACATTTCTAGATTTATTCACTGTATCGACATTTCTTGATTAATTCTCTGGATGGGACTTTTCTAGTTTCATTCGCTGTATCAAAGTTTGATTGATTCATTCACAACTTTGAATATTCAATTCGACTCTATATTGTTGAAATACAAATATTCTTAGTTTGATAGAATTGTTGTAGTAGAAACCACATGAGGGATTGGCCAATGTTGGACAAATCGTTGTGGGCATGCACAGGTAACCCTGTAGATGTGTTATTTTGGTAAATTATCTGTTGGGTTGGCTGTAAATGTAGTTGTGAGGTTTAAAGCCCATGTGCTTCATATTCTTCCACTGTGTATTCCATTAATGCTTGGACGATGAAGCTCATTGGAGGAGGTTCATAGAGTGGGTGCGCCATCAATAGAGCATGAAGCTAACTGATTATCTCATTCACTACTCGATCCGTCCCTCAAGAGGGTAGTAACACGTCACTCATATATGTGATATGTACCCCAAGAAGAGGCCCAAGATCGTAGTCAAAAACTTGAAGTTCCAGTTGAGCAAAACCTACAGAAATTCCAAATCATTCAATCTTACGGAACCACAGAGGCAAAGTCAGAAAGGAAACAAATATTTAGTGATCGAAACAGAACCAAAAACTTGAAAGAATAAAGGAAGTTTATGATTCTTGTTAATGTGTATTCAATGTTATAGGTTATAGGTTATTACAGGTTACTTTTGTATATTCAATTTTCATTGTGTGTGGTTTCCTAAAATTCTGATGACCTTTCTAAAATGAAGGGAATTCGAACAAACTGTTATATGTGCATAACAAATACTTTTAAAAAATGGAATTATAACAAAATGATATTATGTGGGCATCGTAATATACCAACAAAATTATATATTTGGGGATATGCCATAGTTATACCCGAACTCATTTTTATAGTGTTTTAAATCTCCTTGCTTTTGTGATTTTTCTAAAGTAACTTTTACTTAGCATTTTTTTTTACCAGAGGTTACACTTGTCATTTATTGGTGACCTTTTCAATTTTTAAAAGACTATTATCCTTTAGTCTATCACCATTCTAATCCCTTGTTGTTTTGGTCTCTCATGTCTCGACGATCTCTTTTGTTTAAGTAGCTAATGTTTACAATTCTATTAAAGATTTAGAATTCCTTCAAACATGTGTTAGATTGATTGTTATTTTTCCTATTTTCCTAAATGTCCTTGAAATTAAATTTGTTGAATAGATATTTATGATTTCGTAGTGTGATAGTTCACTCATTTCTAACTAGTCATAATGGTTTTATATATAGGTCTTATGACTTATGGAAACAATAGATTAATTGTTTTTATAGAAATTGTTTGTTATCAGTCTTACATATCAGTCTTTTAAATTCCGCCACAGTAGATTAATAGTTGCAATGGTAATAGAGTAATTGCTTAATTGAATTGGTAAAATATTACTTCATTAATTGCAATGGTAATAGTTCAGTCATTTGCACCATGGATGATTTTAGGGGCTAAATTTTGTTCATGGGCTAATTTTCCATGGTTTTTCCAAAAACGAGATTCGTTATTTTAAAAATGATTCGCCCAAATTCTATAGGATAAACTTATTTTACCTTAAAAATCGCCAAAATTTTATAAAAACTATATAAATCCTTAGAAATTTGAATATTGTTACAAAAATATCGCCAAACATTTATAGTTGGCATATGAAGGATTAATAAGATTCGCTAAGGTTTCTACATTTTAAAATAAATTTCCATCCTTAAAATCATCCCTGATTTGCACTTAGTCATAATGACTAATAGTTAATGGTATGCGGTTTAATTGAATAATAGTTTAAAATCTTGCGCAAGATTAATGGTTGAGGGTTTACTAGTTTTTTTTTGTTAATTTGATTAGCAGTTTGACCGTTAACTGGTTACTATGTGCCTTGTGCCTTAAGATGAATTGTAAATGGTGGTTGGTTATAGTCATTACACCACACATGATTTTCTTGTAGGAAAACAAGAAGTCCTTCGGTTAGTTGTGCATTTTAAATTGAATGATACCACCTTGTGTCTTGTTGACTTGTTGATTAGGGTTCCTGGCATTGGGTTACTGTACCTTGATTTAGGTATTCGTGGTTGTTTCAGTTTGCACCTTAGTTACAATCGTGCTTGACGCGCGGTGGGGGCATGATTCCTTACAACGGGATCAAGGTATGCTTGAGCGACATGCACATATGTTACCTAGCCTTAGGGTCTTGTGATTTTTGACGAGGATGATCATCATTGGAATGGAAGTTTCTGCATTTCTCTGTAATGTTTTAATGTGTCTGTTTCTCACTCACCGGGAAGGTTCTAGTCACTGGTTGTCGAAGTTGTTGTGTTGAATTGATTGGATTTTTGTGTGTTACATCCAACTGCTTGATGTGCTAGTATGTTGGGTTGTTATGTTCTCTGTTTCCTCAATTGTGTGTGTTTTGTTTGTCATTGAGTCACATTGATTGATTGTTGTTGATATTACTTCCCTTATAAAAAAATTAAATTCACTTTTTATGCGTCATTGTTTCGTAATGACGAGGGCCATTACATAAATTCATTCTTCCAATGAAATACTCAGCTCCTTGTGGGTAAAGTCCCAATTCATTTAGGTGAAATTATCATCCCAGTTGATATTATTTGATCTTATTTACTCAACAGTAAAATACTAATCTCCTCAACAGTAAAATACTTCTCTCCTCTTCTGCAGTGGTCATATAATCAAATTCCATAATGCCCTTTCAAATTAAAGAACTCATAAATCTCCATATTAAGCCATTCTTCCAAGAAATTACTTATATCTATGAAAGTTCACAAATATCCATTTTAAAAACCATTCTTCCAGAAAATAATAATCTCCTCTTTCTGCGGTGGAATAGATGTTCTCATATGATCTTTCATCTACATGAAGAAAACACAAATCTGCACATATATTAAGTCATTCTTCAAAAACCATTTAAATATTTCATCTTTGGGATGTATTCATATTACATATAATTAAATGCTCTTTGAAATTATGTGTGAGCTAGCTCACATATACAAAATGTGTGAGCCAGCTTAGATATACAATATGTGTGAGCTAGCTGAGATATACATATACATAGTTTATTTGTAAATCTACTTGAATGTTGGTTTTTGTGGTTAGTAACCAATTTAGTTAAGAGTTTGACAATACCCTGGCAAGAAGCAATTCACTTTGTTCTATGTATAAAACACAAATTTGTCCATACTACGCCATTCTTGGACAAGAAGGAAAGGAATGCAATCAAAGAAAATTTAGAAACTTCCCCTTTTCTGATGTGGGATAGTCTGTTCTCAAATAATCAAATGTTCAAGTTCAAAATTAGGTATTCATCATGATCTAATCTTAAATAAGTTTGAATGTACCATTTAAGACAGGGGTTCTATATATTTCAAAATAATTGATCAAAACGTTGAATAGAAAAGGCTAAACTAAAAGTTTGAGAAAACAAAAATTTGATAAAAGTAAAAAACATAAGCTTATTCAACATAAGCCTGAAAACTTTTATATAAAACCCCAACATAAAATAAAATTGAAACTCACTAATGTGCAACGAAAATACATTTATGAATCATCATGAATGGATGCATCCTTCCTAGGTATGGATGCTTCCTTTGCTTCCTCCTCAATCCCAATCTCCCTCCCAACCACACTCTCAATTACTCTCTTCTCCACATTACCCTATATAACACATTTCAAATATGAAAATTTGAAAATTAAATTTAAATGATTTTAACACATTAAATTGTAGTTTTAAATTTTGAAACATGTAATGCCTGTGATGTGGCAACCTATGATTCAATAAATAAAATGTTGTTTAAGACATTCTTCTTTTAAATTAATAATTTAAATGACAATTTTTAATTTTAATATATAACTAAATTTGTTTTCAACATGCAATGATACCTGTGAATTTCCACTCTCTTCAAACTCTCCCAATGATAATTGAGACAAGCCTATCAAAGTAGTACGATATGGAATAGGGATCTGTGAACAACACAACTAAGTACTAAATATAGGATTCAATGTGTTTATATTTATACAAAATTATAAATGTTGTTGATGATATTCAAAAGATTGGAGATTGAAAAACTAAAGTGCTCATCTATGGATATTAGAAAACACATACCTAATTCGACCCATCCAAATTTAAACTTGTGGAATCAAGTCCCCTATTTACTGGAGATTCATTTAACATATCTCCAAACTTCAATTAATGACAATAACAACTCAATTATTTCTATAGATACAATGATATGTATCTAGATCTAGAATTAGAAGTAAACTATCCTAAAATGCGTAAAAAAATTACTAACTAGAGCACATGCCAATCTGTTGTTCAGTTCATCATTCTGAATGACCTCCTTCCAACCATCACAATTTTTTTTTGCATACTCCTTAATATATTCTACTGACATGGTATATAACTCATTGAGAACACTTATTCTACTGAGAAAACTTATTCTTTGAGGACACTTGCTCGCAAGTGATCTGGATTGTAATGATATTAAAACATTTGTCCTTGATTATGATGTGTTATGGTAGATGACATGATGTTTTACTTCTTTGACATAGATAGGTGCTATTGACTTGGTTTTACTGAGTGTGTAGGGTTTTGTACCTTGAGGATGCAGAGGCATCGATGAAACCCCTTGGACTCCGGATCGAGTCAGGGAGTGTGCTATTGGGGTTGATTGTTTACTGTGATTTTAGTACATTTGATTAGATGATATGATGTGGACATGTTCTGACACGATTGTTGATGATGCAGGCTGACGATAGCTTGCCGACCAGACTCACATATGGAGTAAAGGGGCCACACACGACTACCAGAGAGGTTGAGGGAGAGGTGTGGACAACAACCCTGCCACAGCCTACTAGCACTCCTGTCGTGGCTTGAACTGTAGGTTAACTATTACCTAGTTTGAGAGGACCCACGATGCCGTGAGGGCAGACTGTGACAGTTTCTCGCGATGATTCTAAAGGGCTCGCAATAATGCGGGGGCCTTATTCCTTAGAAGCTCGTAGTCTCCCACAACTTCACCTAGCGGGGGTTATTGATGTCTACCAATCAGTCAAAAAGCGAGTGGCACCCTTGGAGCATGTGGTGCATCCTGAAGGGCACGTCACGCAAAAGAAACAAAAGAAGTGAGTGGAACCCTTGGAGCACGTGGTGCATCTTGAAGGGCACGTCACACAAAAGAAACACTAGAGGCGAGTGGAACCCTTGGAGCGCGGGTGCGTCCTGAAGGGCACGTTGCGTTGATGATGATGAAGGAAGAAACCTAGATGGCCCTAAGACATTTTAACACATTAAGAAATTCTTAAACAACTTCCCTAATTAAATGTCGCCCAATTCAGAATCTAAGTCCTAAGTCTAAAACTTCTCTAGGGGTAAAATTTTGTCTAACCTTAAGAAAAATACCCTATAAAAATAAAAAATAAAAAATTAAACTAAAAACCACTTAAGTAATAGTTTTAGTCTTCATAAAAATATTGGGGTAAAATGAAGAGAGTAAGAATTTAATTAAAATCAATGGATTTAAAATTGTAAGGAAGATTTTAATTGTTTAATTTGTGAAAGTGTAAAAGATATTAAATTATTAATAGAAAGGAAAAGAGGTTAATTTGCGCAACTGCCATTTTTGGCTCTAATAAAAAGGGGAAAGAAGGGAATAATAAAAATTAGAAAACTAAGGAATGGAGGAAACATAATAAGGGAAAGAAAGGAACTTATGGTAAAAAGTGACGTCAACTTAGTAACGAATTTGCAATAAAGAACCTTCTAAATTGAACTAAATTAGCAACATCATTTTAGGGAAAGTATTTAAACCTGTAATGGAATCTAGAAACACCTAGGAGTAAATTTAGGAGCAACTCTAGGTGGGTGAGGGAAATGAGACAATTATAAATTTAAAGAAAATGATTATTGGAGGAAAGTGGGGGATGAATGACACTTGTACGAAGGAGAATTTTTAGAAGATTTTGTTTTAAACTTAAAGTAAATGAAATTTGGGGAAAGTGGGAAGTTCTAAAACTCTATAAAAGAGAGGAATGAAGGGAAGAAGGGAGGGACGGTTAGCATCATGTTACGCTGTCGGATTTTTGACTTCACTGATTGCTTATGGGGAGTTGGGATTTTCCAGCTCGGATAGGAGTGGTAGCTCGGCCTTGCGAGGCGAGCTGGGAGCTAGATGTATCATCTAGATAGTGTGTGGCCCCTTTGCGGCTCGGGGGGCTAAGGGGGAAGCAGAGTACCCCTAGCGTTGGCTGGGAGGTACCGGTGAGGTCTCGACGATCGGTGAGTGGGAGCGGCACGGAGCATGCGGACATCATTCGAGGCAAGCAATAAGGGAAAGGTACACTCATTATTTTATGGAGTCGAACGCACTAGGAATTTATGCTTGATCTGTATGTTGATTGTAAATGGATGAATTCTGCCTTGAGATTTTCCCATTCGACTGATTGCCTAAAATTATTGTGGTCAGCGTTCTGGTTTGGGTTTTACTGTTCCTTGGTTGGGATCTTAAGTTTCTGCGTTACTCTTTGCACTGTATTTCCCGGATGTGGAAATTAGAGTTTAAATTATTGTTGTATAGTTTTACTGTCATTGACAATTACTGATATAGTGGTAATGCATTGTTGTATATTCTTGGGTGCATTGAAATGGTGATTTCGTGCGGTAATAGACACAACCATTTTACTTCCGTCTTTTACATAATTAATAAATGAAAAATTTCGAGCTCCTTCTGTATGGATGTAATGCTGATTTCGTTCTATATTAGGTACAAACATTTTACTTCTGATTACTTAACCAGATAGGGGAAAATGTTGATTTTGTTCTGTCCCAATTTCATCGCTGATATTTTTGTTGTAAAAATTCGTTTTGGCATTATGCCTTGTAAGTTTGTTACTGAAGAAAACTCCCTTCTGGAAAATTCATTTTTTTTGTAAAGGGGTACAGAGATTTGTTTCTAGAAATTTTTGTTGGGTAAATTGTTAATGAAATGGCCTTAAACCCTGCATTAATCCCCGATTGTGTAAGGGCGATTCTTACTTTCTAATATTAAACTTTTTATTCTTCTTCATTACCACCTTAGTTCCTTGTAGTTTTATGAGGTAGCGGTTAGTTTACCAGGGCGTTCTTTTACTATCTATCCTTTGGGGGAAGTTGAGTTCTATCCTGAGCGAATTTTTTTAAGTGAACTCCTTGGGCAATCTACCTGGGTGCTTCCATTATAGAGGGAATCCTTTCCCTATGCATCTCCTACCTGGAGCGAATCCCTTTTTTGGTGCATCTGCTTCTTGAAACGTTTAAACCTATGCATGCCTCCCCAATTCCTGTAACCACGCATTCATCCACAATAAGCGATACGCCCATCTGTGCATCTTATTTGCATACGCGTGAAGAATCCTTATTGACCATATCGCCTATTTTAGCGAAGACCTGTCATGTATAAATTTCTAATGACCCTGTGCTTAGGCCACGTTCCCATCCAATTGAACTGTGTGGATGCTTTCTGATTTTCTTGAGTAACCAGGCATGGCTATTTAATATTCAGTTTCTGGAATTTTCTGTCTCAATTACTTAATCCGTGGATGGTACCCTGTGAGAATTCTATCTTAATGTGCTCTGTGTGAGACGTAGCTTTTAATGTTTTTATTTTTTTCTTTGAGTGTGATGGTTCTTCAGTTCTACGTAAGTGATTATTTTATCACCGTTCAAGAGGAGTAGCTACGACTACATATATTTAAGCTCGATTTCCTAAACCTGATCGAATTCGATTTGACATGTTGTTTGGTTAAACCAAAACGTAACTTTTACCTCTTTATTAAATTTACTGAACGACAGTTAATTGCTATCCAAATTATCCATCTTTAAACTTTATCTACCGTTGATTACCTTATTGGTTGACCCTAAAAGTAGCTTTGCATCTCCTTAAAGCCTACACAAACTTGGTTGCATTCTTGGACTTAATGGGATTCCTCCTTGTGTGCATGCGGACAAGGAGAATACTACACTCAACACTTGGAGCTCAACAACTCAATTTTCTTTAGCCTTAGATATTGTTCTGCATAGTGGCCCCTTCCCTTGAAACAGATAAATCACGCTCAGTTGTCTTCTCTTTTAGTGGAGTCTTCTAGCTAGCTTACTCTGCAAAGTAAGCCCTCTTACCTGGATAGGGGGATTGATCTAGTAACTCTTTGACTCACCCAAAAATGAAAAACAAACCTTTTTGCGGATACCCAAAACAAAAATATTAATAAAAAAAAAATTTGGGTTCCACTTGTTATTGACTTAGTTGGAAAATTTTTGATATAGCTCAACTTGTAACACCTGATTAATTAAACTCTACTTGGGATTTATAAGGAGGGTTATAAAATTATATGAAATAGATGTTACCCACTAAACCATGCATTTAGGTTTTTTATGTTTATGCTTGGTTCCTTTATAAGGTTATTAAAAACATTAAGAATGTTCACATTATTACACTATTTTACCTGATATTGATGAAATAATAAATTGCACGATCACATTTACCACATTAGTAAAACTGATAGTTATAAGCTAATAGGCCCTTTTAGTTTTAAAGGTGGAATAAAACCTTGCTACATTCATTTAAAAGTGTGAGCTACAGTAGAATTTAATGAATGATTAATCCCGCCTTGAAGTAAAGTAGATGACTACCTTGCATCAATCATGGATTTATAATCATTGGGTTGTTGCGTTAATTATTGGTTCACCATTACTGGCTATCGATTTATAAATTTAGATCTCGAGTTACTGTTAATGTTAATTTATATGCTTGCGATAAAAGATTTTTGAATATTGCATTAATTATGGATTTATAATCATGGCGTCGTTGAGACAATTGTTGGTTCATAATTATTGTCTAATCGAATTTTAAGTTTAGATCTTTGAATGAATGTTAATGTAAATTTTACAAGGATTGCATTAAATGATTTTAGGATATTTCGTTAATTATAGATTAAATGTTAATTATTGCGTTAAATGATAATTATAACTATTCATTATTTTTATGATTATAATTAATGACTATTTATCTTGTTAAATGTTAAACTAGTCGAAGTTCAGACTTGCACAATAAGGTCCCTTGAATGTTGTTTTAGAGGGTGCCTTGATGACAAATTATAATCTAAAGTTGCGCAATGGAATGGCCTTAAGACTCTTATAGTTTGTAGTCCCTTGTTTAATTAATGTTGTATTGGGTTGTAAAATTTTTGTGTTTGGTCTACTTGTGTCAGGCGGGATGTAGACACCTCCATGTTCCTTAGAACAGTCGCCAGCCCTGAGACCTTAAATGGTTAAAATCTATGGGAACCTAGGCTTGAGCGTTGCTTATGTGTCTTGGAGGTCTTAACCATTGCAAGGTAGGATGGGCGGGTAGTCAGCCTTGTTTATAGTCGATTGATTGTCATTTAAATGCATGCACATACTTGATGTGCATCTCAAGTCGTCATGTTGTGTTTTTCGTTGTATGCATATTGTTCGTTGTCGGGTGGCGACACAGAGTCAAATGTGTTTATTACCCTTGTACACATGCGCACAAACAATAAAAAGAAAAAATAAATTGCACTTGTTATATGAGGATCATCGTCGTAACGAGGAGGATCGTTACATATGGTATCAGAGAGAGGTTCGACCCGCGACTTGGGATCACTATGGCTTTTGTTGACCTGATTTGATAATACTGTTGTTGATCGAGTTGATTGTATGTGTGTAGGTGATCATGGTTTGAGGACGCCACGGAGGCAGATGACGGGGTGCGAGGGGAGGAGGCACGATGCCTCTAGCAGCATCCACACCTGAGGGGTCTAACCCCCAGGGAGACGAGCAGGTTCTCGGACAGGAGCAGATAGTAGTTGGTGATGTAGTCAGGATGATGAGATCCTTTCAGTGCATGTCCAAGGCACTGATCAGCCGTTTGGACAGAGATGAGGCCAGAGTGCCGGCACCCACTAAGGTTTCGCCGCACGCACCAGCCGTTACTGGTAGCATTTACCGTGAACTCGAGAAGGTCAAATTTCCCGAGTTCTTTGGTGCCCCGGACGACGCCGCCACCAAGGCATGGTTGGAGAACATGGTGATGTGCTTCACACTTCACGATTATGCCTTCAACATGAAGGTTTGCATGGCCGTCTTTCAACTAAAGGGGAGCTCTCTTCTATGGTGGAAGACACTCCTACCACAACTAAACAATTCCGTCGAAGACGTGTCATGGGAACTGTTCAAGGAACAGTTCCGAGAGAGGTACCTTTTAGAGGAACTCATTGAGCGTCAGCTCAATGAGTTCAATGCATTACAACAGGGAGGTTGTACGGTGCCCAAGTATGAGGCCCGTTTTATGGAGCTACTCTGGTATTCTCTGCACCTTAACACAAAGAAACTTAAGGTCAACCGGTTCGTGTTCAGCCTTAACGGAAGCCTGCCTGCCAAGGTTAGGATTTTGATGCCTCAAACCTTGCACGATGCTGTCCAAAAGTCCCTCATAGCAGAGGAGGAGCTTATCAGTGGGGGTCAGACCAGAACTCTAGCGAGACTAGCAGGGAAGGTCCCATATGGAACACAACAGCACCAGACACCAGCGAGGCATTCGCTGGGATATCATGGCTTCCAGAGGGGATCCACTTTCACTACACCCCGAAAACCACCGCCTCAGCAACGGACACCTTATCGGGGACCACAGCATCAACAATAGTGTCGCCAGCAGTAGCAACATTTTAGGCTTGTTCAGCAGCACAGACCAGGGTTCCAGACCAGTGGGCCATCATCTTCTACATCAGGTACCAGGACTACTAGGCTGAAGAAGGGGTTTTGGATGTATGGGGAGCCACACTACCAGCGCGACTGTCCTATGGAGAGGAACAGAGCGTTTGGATCAGCCGGACCCACTACAGTGGGAGATATGGGCAAGGCCCATCAGATTCATGTAGCGGTGAATAACTACCAGACAAAGCACCAGTCGACTATGCTCGAGATGACAGGTACTATCGCTGACTAGACCCTTAGTATTTTGATAGATCCTGGTGCTACCGAGAGTTTCATTTCTAGTGCAGCGCTAAAAAGGATTAAGGTAAAGGTAGTTGAACAGGATGAGTTTAGCTTCATGGAGATGGCCTCGGGAGCCAAACAGAAGGTTGGAGAAAAGGTTACGGGCTGTGCCCTTAACCTAGGAGAGTTTGTCACGATGGCCAACTTGTACATCACGATCTTAGGATCTTATGACGTTGTGATTGGTATGGATTGGTTGGAATCTCATGAGGCGATACTCAACTGTAAGACAAAACGGTTGAGCTTGGTCGATGACGAGGGAGAGAGACGTTTGATTGTAGGACGGAACCAGAGAGTTTCCCTGAGGTTCATCTCTTCCTTGCAACTTCGGAAGAGCATGCACAAGGGGTGCAAGCTTTATGTGATCCTTGTGCTAAACGAGAAGGGAGTAGTAGAAGGTATAGAACACCTTCCAGTGGTGAAGGAGTTTGCGGACATATTTCCAGAGGAGTTACCTCCAGAGGACGTATTTCCAGAGGACGTATTTCCAGAGGAGTTATATATTTTTTTGTTTTATATTTATTTAAATGTTTTATATTTTTAATATATTTTATTGCTTTTTACTTTTTTAATGTTTTTTAATGTTATTTAATTTTTGTGATTATTTAATAGTTTTATTTAATTAAACTAATCTTAGTTACTAACTAACTGCTAACCTAGTTTCTTAACTAATTTAATAATTAATTAATTAACAATTAATTAATAATTAATCAATTATTAAATAGTCCTTTATTAATCAAATTTAATCTAGCTTAACTTTATTAAAACTTTTTGTTCAACCTAAGTCCATTTATGCAGGGATGGAAGGCGGGATAATGGAGGCTGACAAAGGACAAGGGGGTGAGGATGCAGCGGATGAAAGATGCAGCAAGGTGATGGGGAAATGAGCGACAAGAGTGGAGGGAGGAAACAAAATCACCTGATCCATGCTTCGTGAGCGAAAACATATGCCTGAGATAGATATATATTAGCCAGAAGACTGATTCCCATAATTTATGGGGTGATAACAGGTGGCTCCACATGGGGAAAATAGCTCTAAAAGAGGTGTTTAGAATCCATGAACTCTGAATTTCACCGACCAACTGATCATTGGGTTGCTCCCAAAACTTATTCTGCAACCTGTGCTGTTCTGATCTTTGGAACTGAAATGAAATCAAATGAACGCTGCTGAAAAGAGATGCTCAGAGTGCTGAGCTTATTCATTTTCCTATGTACCTACCCTACTGCGATCATTGCTCAGCTAGGTAATGGAAAAATGCCAATGGAGCCAATCCAGCAGTTGATTTAATGGCTCTGTTCTTTCACCGTCTACGAGGAGACTCAGAAATAAGTCTGTTACTCGTGCTTGAGAGTAACTTCCACCTTGCTTTCCCTTGCATAAGATTTGATCAACCCAAACAATAGAAAAAACATCAGAAACATAAAAATATACTGTACTAAAAAAATTCTCCATATAAGCAGCTACAGGATCAATATAGCTTTGGCCCATCTTTTGATTTTCAACTTCAAACAACTCAGCCTCAAGACTCGATTTTTCAGCTATCTATTCTGTGTCTTTCAACACTTCCTCATATGACTGTGGATGTTCTGATGGTTTCTGAAATGATGCCTCTGCTGCAAAAAACACAGAATCTGATTGCATGACCATGTCAATATCATAACAGCTTTTCATTCCATGACTGGAGAATGAAGAATAATTTTGGCCACACAGGCCATCCAACTGATTAGCTATGGGATCCTGAAAAGACTAACAAGACTGCTGCATTGACTCAAATGAAATTTCCTGCTTGTTTCTGTATTCATCCTTTAACACTTGTCCACGAATCTTCTTCAACACTTGAAATGATTTAAAGCATAAAGGTACAGAGTTCTTTGGGACTAACTCAGAATTTGCCTCAGGCTCTAAGCTATCATCAAGAATCTGAAAATCAATGTATGTCAAGGGCTGCGATACTGGGTTCAGAACAGCCTCCATATCCTTAATGGTATCATCAATTGATTGGTCAGAGACATTTATGTCTTCCCTGTTTACAACTGGCCTAGAGTTTCTTTTCAGAAATTGAAAAGATGAGAGACATATGGGAAAAGTGCTTTCACTTACTCTGACATCTTCTGCCTCTTCCCCATCGCTGTCATGACTGTTGTGCACGAGATGATTGTCTCCTCTGAACGGTAAATGATCTTCTTCTTGCCAATGACATGTTGTTGATTTCTCTGTACAGTCAACCTCTGTTTCAGCTTCATGATCATCATCGTACTGATCCCACTTCGATGGACAATCCAAGTAAGGAATGTTGTCAAACATGCACATCATGTCAGCCGGTTTCTCCTCTGCAAGTTGAGATGGAGCTTCATCTTTGACTGTGCCGTGAATTGAATATATGAAAGAATCATCATTCAAACCGTGGTACCCAGGATGTGCAGCAACATGTCTGGGAACTGTGACACTTTCTTTCTTTGAAATCAGAGGATCATGGTGTCTTTGGACAGCAAGCTCATCTTTTATGTTAATCTTCTGCATTAGCATTTCCAAGGTACTGGCCAAAATCTCCAGTTTA